>PVIY010048485.1:0-17284 GCA_004026745.1 Myrmecophaga tridactyla
TGTGTGGGCGTGCGCATGTGTGGGTGTGCAGGTGTGTGGGTGTGTGGGCGTGTGTGCCCACACCTGCGCGTGTTGTATTTTTGCAGCCTCCACTCCCTTCTTCCACCTCCTTTCCTGAGAAGGGAGATCAGTCCAGGGCTGGCCTGCACAGCTGCCAGGGAACTATTTTCGGCAACTGCTGGGAATGGAGACGCCTCAGCACCACCGTGCCAGCTTTTTCTAGGAACTAGAACCTCTAATTCCCCAGGCCTGACCCTCCCAGCTGTCCTCCACCCTCCTGCGCCTGGCCCTGGATTCTGAGCTGTCCTGTCTTCCTGTAACCCTAACTCTCCTCCCCCCTCCACCCCTGGTCCAGCTCCTGCACACGTACTGCGTGGTTTTCACCACTGTCCAAACTGACCTCAGCCAGTATGGTCTCAGATAACCATTAGGTTCCTTCTGTCCAGTTATAATGCCCACCAGTAGTTACAGATGGGTATAGCTAGTCTTTTACCTTGTTACCAGGTTATAACAAAGGCAAGTCTTATACCAGATTCCATAACAATATGGATAATTATTAACAAGTAAAAACCAGTTTGTTCTGTAAGCTCGATAAAGTCCTAATTCTCCAACACATTGGCAGACATGATAGCAATCTAAAGCAGTAGTTCTCAGACTTTCTGATCTCAGGAACCTTTCCACTTTTATCATTTATTGAAGACTCCAAAGAGCGTTTGCTATGTGCATTGTGAAATTAATCTGAGAACTTTTTAAAGCATAAGCACACATGCCACCAGCTATCAGAGCAAAGTGTCATTGCTCAACTCCACTGTATGCTCACGAGGGAATGAAAGCAAGAAAAGCAAACAGAACCTTAGTGTTACTATGAAAATTATTTTCATGTCCCTGACCACTTCAGAACGTGCGGGCACCCTGAGGTGCCCAGACCAGTCTCTGAGAGTGGCTGATCTGGGGTCAGGACTCGGCTTTTAAAATGGCGCCAAGCCAGCCAGAACTCACGCAACTACACCTGGAGATAGGACAGTTCAGGACTAAAATTGCAAGTGTGTTCCCTAATGGGGACAGATGGGGAATGAAAGGCAAAGTGGTTCCTAAACTTTTAAATCTGCTTAAGTTTAGCCTCAGGGATGACCTCCAAATCTTTTAGCCCATCCCCTTGTCTCGAACACTACTCCCTTCAGCAAGGGGCTGCCACAAGGCTGGCCACGGCAACTGCAGGCTCAGGGCAAAGCAGAAAGCTTCAGCAAGTGATCCGTTTAGTATTTGCACAGGATAAAGCCTCAGAAAGAGCAAGTAATCTCTTTGTCACTCACACAGCACAAAGAGTCCAAAAAAGCAGGGAAGAAGCTGCATCGCGGCTGGGCTCCCACAGGGCCCAGCGCTGCCCTGGGTGGGGTTGGTAGGTGGCAGCTGCTCACACACACCCCACTTCCCCGGAGAGGCGGGACCAGCCTGCATCAGCCTCGGGGGCTGCTGGTTCCTGGTTTCTGGGCTTAAGGTCCAGCCTGGCTGTCTCATCAGGGTGGCACCTCCCCAGGTATGGGGTACACACCATGGAAGACAGGGTGGCTGATGGCAGGCTGGAGGATGACAGCTCGGCAGGCATTTGGGCTTCCCAGAGCAGGGTTGGTGGTCAGCATGAATGGGTGTCTGTGATTCCCCAGTACAGCCCATCTCCAACATCCATTTTGCCTTTAAAAAGCCACTAATTTGAACAATGGAAACTCACTTCTAATATTTTGTGCTAACCAGCAAAGTCTCTGTTGCTGATGAGAGATTTAAAAAACAAAATGGGAAAGTTTTCCCACCACCACCACTATACCCTGAATTCTTTTAGAGCAAACCCCAGTCACACCATTTCATCTATAAATATCTCAGCATTTATCTCTAAAGGATTCTCCTTTCATTTTAATTTAAACACATTACCTTTATCACACCAAAACAGTTTAACAGTAATTCCTTAAAGTTATGAAATATCTACTCAGTATTAAAATGTCCCCAATTATTTAATGATTTTAACTTTTTACTGCTGATGGTTCCTTCATATCAGGATCCAAATACGGTCCACATGTTATAATTGGCTAGTTAATGTGTCTCTTGAATCTCTCTTTTTTATTTCTTTGCATGTGCAGGCTCTGGGAATTGAACCCGGGTCTCCAGCTCGGCAGGCGAGACTCTTGCCACTGAGCTACTGTTGCGCTGCCCTCCTGAATCTCTTTTAATCTTTTAGTTTGTTCCCCCCCGCCCCCAGCTTACATTTTCTTTGTTGTAGAAACCAGACCATTTGTCCTGGATCACCTTCCGCATTCTGAATCACCTCCCACATTCTGAATCACCTCCCAGTGGTGCTGCTTTGCAGGCTCCTCTCTCCTCGTGCAGCCTGCCTGTGGGTCATTTGGTCAGTTAGGTTTTTGGGCAAGAGAATTTGCCAGGTGATGTAGACGGTGCGGGATGCACAGCCTGCCGTCCTCCCGGGACCCGCAGATGATCGTGCCCCTGGGGCCCGACGTGCTGCTCTGGCTTCCGGGGCAGGGTGGAATGCGTCTGACCCCCTTCTCGGGCCCGTGACTGAGGACCCCATTGCAGCAGACAGGGGTCTGCCCGCGCCTGCCTCCCCTTTTGCCCCAAGCATGGAACATTCCCAGGAATGTCACACTAAGGGCGGGTCTTTGATGGTGGGGAGGGAGCAGGGTTCTCACCTTGGGCACAGGCCCGGGAGGGGTGTGTCGGCATGGCCCCTGCGTCTGCCGTGGCTGGAGACCCAGCAGCATGAGGATGGACGCCCACCGCGCAGCTTTGCTCTGTCCGGGGCTGCAGGGCTCCTCCGTGCGGTGCAATGTGGACCTGGACTGCTCCTGCCGCCCTCCCTGGGGGCTCTCCTTGGACGTGGTGACAGGTCTCTTCCCCACACAGCACGGTGCTTCTGCTTGGACTCATGGCCTCAGCGTTTCTGCTCGGACTCATGGCCTCAGCGGCCACTTCTTGTGATGTGAACATTGACAGATGGGATGTGAGGTTGGAGTGCGCCAGGGTGAAGAAAGGCTCTTTTCTCTCTGAGGGTTCTGGGATTTTCTGTTTGCAGCAGCCCTGCTCCTCACCTTCACTAATTCGTTCGTGGACATATCATCTTGCCCAGGGGGACATATTGTAAAGGACACAGAGCAGAATTATCATCTTTGACATTGTTACATTTTTATTAATGCTTTTGGAAGGTAACCATCCTTACATGGAAAGTACAACTATCTCTATTACATTTCTCCCTCTGATGATGAAATTCCCGACAGAAGTGGCTGGAGCACCGTCTCTTTGCTGATAGTGACATTTTATAAACTGCAACAACCTGATCTCCAACCCACCATATCAGGTCACAGACTTGTTTGTTTGTTTGTTTTTTAATTATTATTGTCCCTACATTCCATGAAGAACTCGGGTTTAAAACAATACCAGTTTCCTCTGTCCAATAATAGACTTTCCTGATAACACCATCCTTTGTTTGATGGTTTGGTAAAGCTCTCTCTAGGTAAGAAAATTTCTAAAAAAGCCACAAACATTTAAAATCTGAAAGAGTGTATTAATCCAGGACCACCAGATTCTCAAAAGATGAGGATGCTAAACAAAATAAAAAGAATGGAAAAGAGAAAAAAAAGAATGGAAAAAAATTGCACATAAGTTTTCCTTTACTTGGTGGATGTTCGATATCAAATCTTCCCTTCTGCACCCTGAAAAAGTCATTCGACACCCCCTACAATGTATCTAGTAGACAGCTGTTCAGTAAATGAAAATGTAGCTTTGGGAGGCATCGTCCTTACTCACAGGCAGCAATGGTAATGCCCCTTAAGTGGCCTGGAGGAGAGAATTCTGGTGCTTCTGCCTTTATGAAAGAGTTTGCGACTCTTTGTTTGATCGTGATTAATTCCGGTCCGGAAGGATGTGACTGCAGCTTCCACTGCTCACCCTGCTGGTACTAATCATCTCTAGGATGAGCTCAGTTTCCGTGGCAACTGTAATGTTTATTTTTGCACGACAGTACTGGCTGTTCTCTGGAGACTGGGATGGCAGAGGAATCCCGAAATGTTCAATCTCAGTCATACATTTCTCATTGTTGATGTCGCAACCTTCTCGCCATTTGCAAGTATGATTACTCATCCGTATTCAGATAATTGGGTTACAAAGATGAGCTGACCCAACCCTGTCCTTTCCTGCCAGGCCACCTGGCTTTGCTCAGAGGTCAAAGACGTTTTGCTATTTAAAGAAGTCTTGGTATGGTGTTTGCATCAAAATTTTTATAATGACTTTAAAATACATACTGCATCACTATCATAATTATTCAGAATTAGACTTGGGAGGCCTAGATATATCATCCCCAAGGGAAAAAGAGAATAAGGTTAGGTATAACTTTGCATGTTCTTCAAATCAGAGATAGCAATCAAGCCCAACTGGTATTGAATTAAAGCTCCTGAATCCATTAAAATTAATAAAAGCCAAGAATGAATTATAAATGAGGAGAAGTCTCCTGTCTTTCCTGTCTCCATCAGAAGTAATAAATATTGTACCAGATCTGCAGATTTTCCTAGAGAGAGTCTCCGGGAACAATGGAGCAGAGCTGGCCGCCTCACGCCACGGTGGGCCCAAAGGTGGGCAAAAGCCCTTTCTGAGCATGGCCTGGGGAAAATGCTGAGCTCTTGGCCCCTTGGATTAGTTCAGTATCTGTAACGGTCACGTTCCTGTCCGTCCTGTTTGTCTTCTGCAAAATCTGAGCATCCCACTGAACTGCCAAACTGCACGTGCCCTCCTGCCACCCGGTGTCTTCCGTCCTGCTTGGGCACAGTATTGGCCCCGTCTTGTCCCTCCCCAGGGGTAGAATGGCCTGTTCCTGTCTTAGAAACCTGTCCTCAGCATCGCAGGCCCAGGAGGCAAGTGAGGTGTCCATGAGGACAGAGCAGCTGAGTGTGAGAGCTCAGGGGACGTCACCACCGCCGGGCAGGGGCTGCTGGGCACCAGGACCCACCCTGCCTCGCAACCGAGCATCGCCCCTACCTGCAGGAGCAGGGAGACAGAAACAGGCTCCGGGAAGCGCGGAGGGGCCGTGCACAGGGACACCCCAGGACGGGACAAGGGCAGATGAAAACCCTGCAGGGCGCCTGCTTTCAGTTTTAAACCAAGAGCACCCATTGACATCGAGCACATCCACACGTCTCCACTTTCTCTCCTACATTCCTTCTTTCACAAACAGCGGACAAGGCTAGATACGAAAATAGGACCAAATAGAACGAATCCCACCCTGAGACCCCTCGCCTTCCAAACGGTGACACACAATTGTGTTGTTCTACTTCTATCAATGCTTCAAAAACAGAGCAGGGGTTGGGGAGACAGTGGGGAATGCAGCAGGGCAGGGGGTAAGGGCTAGACACGCACACAAAACACCCAGCACTTGGACACAGTAATTAGGTTGTTTGTCTGTCTGTTCTCATGCTCCTGTCATAGGAAGAATCCCCGGCTGATTTCAAAGTCCACTGTCATCACAATAAACAGCCTCCCTTGAATAATGACAGGAAGGCCATTTGCGCGTCTCTTAGAGAGAGCACTATATCTTTGGCGTTGCTATGCAGAGAGTGGACATTCCCATGCGGGAGCCTTTAAAATAGACGACATTAACATGATGCTTTAAAACCAAACAGGTGGGCTTCTGGGAAGATGGCAGACCAGAGAGGAGTGAGTTCTCTCCTGCTCCATGAAACAAGATAGAAGACGGGGAGAAAATGTCCAGGACTGCAGGTCCCGGGGTGCTAGGAGTCCAGGTTGGGTGTCCTGCGTGGTGGTCAGCCACTCTGCCCCAGGAGCACCCATGCACCCTGGTCTACCTTGTCATAGACCCTGAAGTTGGACAGCATCACCTACATGAGGTCCAGACCTTGATTTAGCAGAGTAACCAACAAAGCGTAAAAGGAAACGTTTAGCAAAAACTAAGTAAATACAATGAAGGAACCCAACGTGCATGATAACTCTATCAAGATAATCGAATGCCCAGAACACCACAGAAAATCACAAAGCACACAAAAATCCAAACAGAAATGGCCCAGCCAAATGACCAAAACAAAATTCCAGAGGGGACACAGAATATGGAACAACTACTTGAGGATGTTTATAAAGAAATAAAGGATATTGAGAAGACGCTAGGAGAGCATAAAGAAGAATTCAGCAGCTTAAATAGAAAAATGGCAGATCTCACAGAAATGAAGGATATAGTAGACCAAATAAAAATGTACTGGAGACACATGATAGCAGATTCGAAGAAGCAGAAGAAAGAATAAGTGAGATATTAATTCAAAATGGATTAAAGACTTAAATGTAAGAGCTGGTACCATAAAACTTCTAGAAGAAAATGTAGGGAAGCATGTTCAGGATCTAGTAATAGGAGGTAGCTTCTTAAACTTTACACCTAAAGCACAAGCTGTGAAGGAAAAAATAGACAAATGGGAACTCCTTAAATTCAAGAGCTTCTGTGCCTCAAAGGACTTTGTTAAAAAGGTGAAGAGGCAGCCAACTCAATAGGAGAAAATATTTGGAAACCACATGTTGGATAAAGAGCTGATGTCCTGTGTACATAAATTATACAGCTCACCCACAAAAGATCAAACAACCCAATGATAAAATGGGCAGAGGAAATGAAAAGGCACTTTTCTGAAGAGCAAATACAGATGGCGAAAAAGCGCACGAAGAGCTGCTCATCTTCATTGGCTATAAGAGAAATGCAAATTAAGACGACGATGAGATACCACCTCACACCTGTAAGAATGGCTGCTATTAAACAAACAGGAAACTATAAATGTTGGGAAGGATGTGGAGAAACTGGACCACTTATTCACTGTTGGTGAGAATGTGAAATGGTTCAGCCCACTGTGGAAATCAGTTTGATGATTCCTCAGAATAATAAATATTGAGTTGTCCTAATGATCCAGCAATACCAATACTTGCTATATACCCATAAGAGTTGAGGGCTATGACACAGACATTTGCACACCAATGTTCTTAGTGGCACTATTCACGATTGTGAAGAGATGGAAACAATCTAGGTGCCCATCAACAGACAAGTGAATAAACAAAATGTGATATAAACATATGATGGAATATTATGTCCCATTTAGACAAAATGATGTCCCAAAACATATGACAACATGGATGAACCTTGAGGACATAATGCTGAGTGAAATGTCAGATACAAAGGGACAGATACTGTATGATCCCATTATTGTGACTCTGATAGAGCTGCCAGTGTTTTGGAGCAGCTAGAAGGAAAAATCTGAGTTGAGGATGTAGTAGCCCATGCCAAACTCTGGGAACTGTTCTGTGGCTGCTTGTTGAAGTGTGCTTTGAAAATTATTGCTTTTTCCTTTCTTTTCTTTGAATATATATGCAATATTTTACAACAAAAAAACGGTTAAAAAAGCTATATGCAGTTGGGCGGTGTGCCGTTGGTGCAGGGGCAGAGTTGTCTGCCATGCCGGAGACCCGGGTTTGATTCCCAGTGTCTGCCCATGCAAAAACAAAACAAAACAAAACTATATGCAGTTATAGTAATATAAAATAAAATAAATTCCTGAAATCAAAAATTTGAAATATTTAGTAACATAGTCACTACTATAGCAAAGTCAAAATTTGTAATAACTTTCTACTTGGTATTTTGAGAGCACACACAGTTTTGACAGTTAATCAATGGTATTTAAGATACTATTTAATATTTAGAATTCAAGTAACTGTTATCTGTATTTATAGATTTTTTCCTTCCTTGCTTTAATTTTAAATTAGTTTATGAGACCTATTGTACAAACAGGCTTTACGATGACTACTTACGTATTTTTCTTTAATATGCCTATGGATAAGCTAAGACATCCATTTTAGGTGGTTAAGGTTTCCATATGTTAATTGTTAAAATAGTTGTATCTTCGTATTTTCCTGAAATAAAGATAATATTTAGTAACATAGGTCATTACTATAGCAGTACAGATATTTGTAAGAACTTTCTGCTTGATATTTTGAGAACATTCACAGTTTTGACAACTGATCAAATCATATTTAAGTTAGTGTTTAATATTTAGAATTTAAGAACTTTGTTATCTGAACATATAGATTTTTTCCTTGTTGCCTCAATTTTAAATTAGTTTATGAAACTTACTGTGCAGACACAGGCTTTACAATGATTACATGAATACTTTCTTTAAATATGCCTATGGTTAAGCTAACTAAGATATACATTGTTGGTGGTTCTAAGTGTATTGTTTGTTTTCTTAAAAAAAGAAAATTAACAACAACAACCAAAAAAAACACAAAAAAGCCAAAGGGTTTCCGAGCTGGGCCACGGCGTCTGGGCTGCTGCTGGGCCAGCGGGAACGTGGCCTCCTGACCCCAGGGTCCGTCATTCTTCTTGGGAAACAAGTCCCAGGGGGTTAACGAAAGGGTGTGTCTGACTCCTTCTTTCCCCTCGACTCTGAGCACTTCTCTCACCACACCGTGGCGATGTCTCTGTTGCAAACACAGACGTACTCAGTTGAGCAGTGGCATGCTCCCGGGTCACCCACCGTGCAGCCCCTGCCGCGCCCTGCCTCACCCACCGCCAGCACAGCTGGGCGAAGTGGCTCACGTGGACCCAAAGGCTCCACCCCGAGGACAACCAGAAAAGCCCTCGTGCCCTGCGCTTGTGCGATGACCTTGTATAGGAAGAAAGAAAAGGAGGAGCCATCCAGCCCAGCTCTCCACGAGCTCCATCGGCAGCAGCCTCAGGCACCGGCCCACGGGCCGTGCCCTGCTGCAGGGGCCTGGAGCGCTGTGAAGACATCGATGGCTCCATCTCATGTCCTGACGGCCCTTTCCTGCGTGAGCTGGGGACCCGAGTCCGGGAGACGCAGCAGGATGCCCACCACACACGCGCCCTTCGGCCCTGCTTCCAGCGCTGTGACTCCTAGGCCAGCTGAGCAGGGAGGACAGAGCAAAGGAATCAGGGACTTCCAAACTGACAGAATGATGGATGCCAATACAGATAACTTGTATTACTGTGGGTCTGGAGCTGTGTACCCAGAGGGCATGCTCTTAGACTTGGTGCAGAGCTGCGGGCGCGAGCTCCTGCACAGGGGACCTTCAGAGGGGTGGCGTCAGTAAAGCAGCTGATCGGGAGTCCTGGTCCTGTCAACTGAAGGCCCCAGGGACGGTCCAGAGGAGGCAGCCAGAGCCGAAACAGAAGGCAGAAGCCGGCGGCGGCCACATGCTCTGCCGGGTGACCGACAGGCGAGGCCTGAGCATGGCCCACAATTAGTCCACAGCTCCCCATCCCTGGGAGAAAGTATCACCTTGATGACACCGCCACCCAGCCCTTCTCCTAGCCTCAAAACCACGACCCACCACACGGCAGTTGCTTTAGCAAAGAGGAAACTAAAGCAAATATTAATAAACTCGATTTGAACTGCATGGTTCGGGCGGAATGTCCCGTGCACTGTCTTTCTCTCTCCTGGGCTGTCAGCGAGGCCAGCTGGCTTCTGTTCCCTTCAGATGCCCAGTTCCAGCAGCCACTTCCCTCCAGACCTGCTCTTCCCTCCAGACCTGCTCTTCCCTCACGGCACTGGCGCCGCCGGCCCCTCCAGGGTCTCTCCAGCACGCTAGAGCTGAGCCCACCCCCGCGGGGATCCTCCTTGCCTCCTTTTTATTTTCAAGTGAATGAATTCAGATGAAAGAGAATGTCCCGGAGAGTGGAAAGAAGGCATGCAAAGGAGCATACAGCAGAAGGGCAGGGCATAGGAAAGGAAACTGGATGGCCATGAGCCTGTCTGAACGCTCGAGTCTCTGTAGACACCAGCTAGGAGAACCACCCGTGTCCTTCGGGCCCGGGGTGCCAGGCCTGCTTCACGCTGGGCTCTGCAGGATGGTCCAGCCAACTCTGTCCCTTGGGACGGCGCTGCTCCTCCACCCCACAGCTCCCCCCACAGCCCAGGCAGATACCACGCTGACACGTGAACTAAAGTCCATTCTCACCTAATAGCTGAGCTGCTAGAGCTGTAGAAGCCTGAGAGCTTTGCTCCCGGAGGGGCTGCCCCAGCGCGGTTGGCTGGTGTCCAGGCAGCATGCTGCTGTGTGAGGGGCCGGTCAGGGCAGAGGCTGCATTCGGATGGAGGCTTCCCCATCTGCAGTGGAGAGCCGTAGGGGGGCTTCCTTGGAGGGCTCGGAGGGGGTTTGTGGGGCGCCGCCACTGAACACGGGGCCAGCCATCCCAGCCTGAGCCCCAAGACCCCGTGTGAGAATGAGCACACCCGCTGTTTCCGATCGGGCTTTAATGGTGATGCATGGAGAAAAACTTCTGGAGACACATCCTCATTCGTGGTAGCCCTTGGTCGCGTGTGACTTTGCCCCCAGAATTGCTGGCAATTCCTGGAGATGCTTCTCTATGTCACAGGCAGGGCTGGAGTGGGGCTGTGTTCACCCTCAACGGGACTCATCCGGCTGCGCTGTCCGCGGCGCTGAACTGCAGGGACTCTGGCCTGGAGCCACAGGGTGCCAGCAGCTGACCACCGAGCATTTCGACCACGTGGATCCAGAGAGAGCGGGTGGGAATGCTGGCCCGTTGCCCACCTTTTGGAGCCCTCACCCCCCGCCCACCCCGGCTTAGTGGCGCTGGGCCGTCACTCCCAATCCACCCCTGCGTTTGGCAGCCGCTGGTGCTGGAGAGATTTCCCTGTGGATTCCAACTCTGCTAGCAGTTCTCAAACACTGATGTCGGAATCAAAGTAGATGAAAGAAAAGCACGATGAAATTAGCAAGCTGCGGAGGCTTTGCTGACCAATTCTGTCGGTCTCATTTCAACTCAACAATTCAACAAACAGTTCTGTGCCAGGCAGAGTGTAAGATGCAGGGAAGGGATTAAGGTTGCACAAGAAGTTTCTCCCGTGAGGAGCCAGGCGCGGGCTCCCTCCTTCTCTCCCTGTGCAGCCCCTGCCATGCTTCTACTTATTGGCTGGTGAGGCCCTAGGAGGTGAAAAGGGCCCGAGGAGCTCAATCCTCAAGTCCCAGAAGAGGCACCGGCGCAGCACCCCACTTTACAGGGAGGTTCTGCTGGTTTTATCCATCACAAAACAAAAGCCCTCAAGGGAGCTATTAGGCGCTCAATTTCTGCGTACACGAGCCACCACTTTCTCTGTATAAGGACCGTCTCCATCAGTGCCGATTGCAAACAGGCTACTCTGCTAGCTGAGAAGCGATAACCAGAGAAGGTGGGTCCGCTCGGGAAAAATGCCAAGGGCGCTGAGACACAGTCGGAGGAGCCGTGCCTGCCGGCCCGTCCTGCAGCGCCCGGCGCCTGCTCTGCAGCGCCAGACAACGGCCTCGCTTCGCGTACGCAGGAGCTGCCAGGCTCCTGGGAAAGAAAAGCTGGTCTCCGGAGACCCTGCTCACCCTCCTTCCCCCACACTGTTTACTCTTTCTCTATCTCATTTTAAATTGTAGTGAAATATACATAAAATTTGCCACTTTAATATTTTTTAAGTACACAATTCGGCAGCATTAATTGCCTTCACAGCATTGGGCAACTATCACTGCTATCTGTTACCAAAAGTTTCCATCAACCCAAACATAAACTCTGCACCCTTTAAGCAATAACTCCCATCTCCCGTTCCCCAGCTCCTAGTCACCTGGAATACACTTTCTGTCTATAAATTTGCCTATTCTGGGTATTTCTTAAGTGGAATCATGCTATATTTTTCTTTTTGTGTCTGGCTTACTTCAGTTAGCATGTTGTTTTTGAGCGTTATCCACATTGCAGCATGTATCAGAATTTCATTCCTTTTCATGGCTGGATAAAATTCCGCTGTGTATATATACACAGCATTTCCTGTACTCACCCATCTGGCGGTGGCCCCTGGGTTGTTTACAGCTCTGGGGCATAATGAATAATGAATAATAGTGCCAGTATCTGAGTCCCATTTTCAGTACTTTGGGTTTTGTATCTAGCAGTGGAATTGCATATGGTAATTCTATTGCTTAACGTTTTGAGGAATCCTGTTTCCTCTCTTTTGCATTCTTTTTACAATCAACCTCACCTTGGGCCCTAACTTCAGGGTAGAGTTTACCTCCCGGGGCGGGAAGGAGGTGGTCTCAAGGGTACCCAGTGAGCTGCAGCAGGGGTCGCGTTCTCAAACTGGTGGTGGGTGTACAGGTATTTGACGTGTTAGAAGGCGTTCAGTCTCTAACGATATGTTTCTTAGCTTCCTTGGGTGCACGAAGCACTGCATCGAAATGAAGTGAACGCAGCACTGTACGTTCAGCATCGTGTCTCCATCTGTCCTTGTTCCTCCCACACCCCGTTCCCCTGCTCCCAGACTCTGCTCTTTCCCTCGCCATCCTCCAGCCCCACCTGCCACTCCCTCCCACTGCCTCCCCTTCCCTTCTGGCTCCGTGTCCCATTTCTGCAAACCTCCCACTCTCCCTCCCACAGCCCGGGTGGGCAGGTGGGGCGGCTGGGCTGGCAGTCAGGGCAGTGCTAGACGAAGTGTCCCTGTAAGTCGTGCCCTGGTCCCCGCACCTGCCCATGTTTTCTCAGCCAGACTGCTCTAAATGTGCATGAAGCTGCCCGCACTGCCCCCGGTGAGCTTACAAAGGGGCTGGGGCACAGGGGGGCGCAGTAAATAGTGCTGGGAGTCAGGGCAAAGATCCCTCCGGCTTGGGAAGTGTCTATAGGAAAGTGTGCTCGCATCGGCTTCCCCAGGCTGGATGGTGTTTCTCAGATTCCCCTCCCCTGCGTGGGTCCGGGTTAGAGTCGCTCCAAAGAGAGAGTCGTGCCTGCTCTGGGAGGCAGAGTCCAGCCGCCACCTTGCTGTCTGAGGGTCGTGTGGTCATCAGCAGGGCCCCAGTCCCGACCCCCGTGGTCCTGCTGACCAGCCCCAGGCTGGCTCCGGCCACCCCACCGCGGGTCCCCACTGGCCCCGTGCTTCCGCTTTGGGGCCCCCCGCAACTGGCTGTGCTCGGCTTCTCACCACCTGGTGGGGACAGACGCCTGGACCCCCGTCCTCTCTCAGCCGCCCCCCGGCACCTGCCACCCCGACTGTGAAAGGTCAATTCCTGTCCTAACGTCCTCTAAGTGCTTCTGCCTCCCAGACGCATGAGCTGATGGCATCCAGGCGAAGAAGAGTGCGGACCGCACATTCCCCCCGGGCCTGACCGTGGACACCCGACGGCCCCACGCGGGCACGCTAGGCGCCAGGCTCAGGTCGCAGAAGAGAAACCTGAGGCCCTAGGTCAAGGTCATCATCAAGGTCACACCGCCACTCGCTGGCAGACAGGGGACAGGCCCAGCTTTCTGACTTGCATAGTTTCACATTTTTTATTCAACAATTACTGCAGCCGTATTTTAAATGACTGACTCTTACATCCGCTTACTTTTCAAAAAAGCTGCAATTAGTACTTTGACACTGTTTGGACCATTGTCTGAGGAAATAGGGACACAGTATGATTATTTTGTTTAATATCTTACAGAAATCTAGAAAGTCTATCAGACAGATGCTGCTTCCACTTTCCTTTAACAAATCAATAACAAGGTTATTAGAATGAAAAACAATTATGAACATACAAAAACCTCAAAGTCGATCCGCCTAATGTTACTATGGCAACATTATTTACCCAAACTGTGTATATTAATTTTGTGGTTCACTGGAAGATATTAGCATCTTCGGCATTTAAAAATAAACTTTCGTTTCAAGATGCTCCTATTTATATTTTCAACAAGTAGATTTGTAGACTATGCAGTGTATTTCAGCTGTCATTAAGACAGACACACAAACACTGGAATTTCCTCACTTCCAGTTTAGAAATGTTCCCCCCCGAAAATCAAATTTGCATTTATGAAAACATAAATAGAATATGTGTTGACTGAAACATCAGTAGTTGCATGAGATTATTTTCTGGATGTGGAAGAAGAGAGAGACCGAGATTGTGCTAGCCCCGTCGAGGCAGCTCCTGGAAGGGCTGTGAGTAGGAGGGTGAGGCTGGCACTGTGCATCCCGCCATAAGGGGCTGAGCGCCAGGCGGCTCACGGCAGAGGGCGAGGCTGGCACCGTGCATCCCGCCGTAAGGGGCTGAGCGCCAGGCGGCTCACGGCAGAGGGCACTGAGCCTCGGATGCCAACCCCCCTGTAGCTCGTTAACCATAACCCCGAGTAAATCAGAGCAACACCCCTGGTTTGCTTCCTCACCTGTAAAATAAGAGCGCAAATCTGGGCAATCTCTGAGATATCTTTATGTACTGAAATCCCAGTTTTTTCCATAGTAGAAAGATATGACTCAAAGGCACAGTTATGGGTTGGATGATGTCCCCCCACAGTGAAGTATGTCCGGTCCCCACCCCTAGTCCCGGGACTGTGATCCTACTTGAAAATGTCTGAAGATGTTGCTCGTGAAGGTAAAGCCAGACTGGGTCCGGGGAGTCGTGACCGGGTGGGACTGGTGCTCTGATGAGCTGAGGGCACGGCACCCAGTGGGTAAATGAGCCAGGGAGAGGTCGCCATGGGTTGCGGCAGCCATTGCCAGGGGCAAGGAGGGGCAGGGAACAGAGCCTGCTGGCACCGCCATGGGGAGCGTCCGTGTCCAGGGTTGTGAGACAATCAGTTTCTTTAGCTTTAAGCCCCTGGTTTGTGGTACTTGGTAACAGCTGCCCTGACAGACTAAGTCAGGCATAAATTAAATTCTTAGGATAATCTACTGGTTTACATATAGTCTATTTTCCCCTGCTCCACAGAACTGAAATTCTGATAAATGTCCTGATACAATGGTATCACCCTGAGAAGTCCCCCTTGGGGGCACCTGTGGTGCAGCAGGACGGGCCGTCAGAGCAGTGCTGGGGGACGTGGGCCTGGCTCCAGCACAGGTGATCGGTGGTGGCTGCTACGGACTCTTGTACCCAGGGCTCCCGGAGGGGCCCGGAGCAGCCTCGCGCGGCCCTGCCCACTTCAAGACGCTCCTGTGTGTGGTGTGACGGTGTGGCCCGTTCTGCCATAGTCAGGCAGGAGTCACCGAGAAGAGTCCCCAGAGCCTGCTGTAAAAGAGACAGGCATGCATGCGTCTCCTCGCTTGTTCCCCGCTCCTCCACCTCCGACGTGGCCTCTGGTCCGAATGTCCGGGAGCGCCTGCCACCATGGGGCCAAAGCCGCGGGCTGAGGACAGTGCAGCACGGCCGGAGGGCTGAGGCCTTGGTGGCCTCTGTGAGCTGGCATCCAGCCTGAGACCCCAGTGGCCTCTGTGAGCTGGCGTCCGGCCTGAGACCCCGGTGGCCTCTGTGAGCTGGTGTCCAGTCTGAGACCCCGGTGGCTTCTGTGAGCTGGTGTCCAGCCTGAGACCCCAGTGGCTTCTGTGAGCTGGTGTCCAGCCTGAGACCCCAGTGGCTTCTGTGAGCTGGTGTCCAGTCTGAGACCCCAGTGGCTTCTGTGAGTTGGGGTCTGACGTGAAACTCCAGTGGCCTCTGCAAGCTGAGCCTGACCTGAGACCCTGGTGGCCTCTGTGAGCTGGCGTCCGGCCTGAGACCCCAGTGGCTTCTGTGAGTTGGGGTCTGACGTGAAACTCCAGTGGCCTCTGGAAGCTGAGCCCAACCTGAGACGCTGGTGGCCTCTGCGAGCTGAGCCCGGCCCCTACCAGTCCCGACCACCTTGCGCTCTGTCGCCGGGCCCACAGCCCTCATCACTGATGCACAGGGAATCCACGGCTCTGCAAGGCGGGCTCCAGGCGGCCCAGCACCAGGGAGGGGAGAGGCGTGCCTCTCACACCATTACTTGGAACCACGATTGTACTCGCGTACATGTGGTGACAGCCAGGGCGGCTCAAGCGCAAAGACCGCGAGAAGAGCGCTGCGCTGTGTGGGCAGGGCAGGGGCAAAGCTGCAAGCCACGTGGGGTTGGGGTGGCGGGTCGTGCACCGGCCAGCACCCTCCTGCGAGGGGTGCGAGAACAAGCACCTCCCTTGCACGTGGGCTGTACCTAAAACCAGGACTATCAGAGGAACGTGTGCTTTTAAAATGTTGGTTCAAAGCAAATTCATGTTTTAAGGCTTTGGTCCTGCTAATCCCTCTGTAGCCATCCCTGCTCATCAGAAGTGTGGCATAATTCTCACGTCTCCGCCCTGTCAACCTGGCGGGGTGTCTCCCGACGGCGTGGGGGGCTTCCAGCCTCCTGGGCCTTTCAATGAGCCCCATCAAAGGCGCCCTCCCCCCATCAGAGCTGTGACCAGGCTGCGCGCAGGCCGCAGGTGGTGTGGAGGCAGGGAGGGGCTGCTGGGCTGCCGGGTGGTCCAGTGGCCCCACAAGGGCCCTTATACGAGGCAGCCCGGAGGGTCCGAGTCAGGGGAGAGATGGGAAGGTGCTGACCTGAAGACGGAGGAGGGCCACGAGCCGAGGAGCGCAGAGGCTTCCAGAAGGCACAGACGCGTGCCAGCACCTGGATCTGAGGAATGCCGATTTAAATATTGGTCAAGATCTTCTTAAATATTGTAAGAGCTGTAAGATTTAAATATTGGTCGAGATCTTATATAACACAGGGCCTGGCACACAGTAAACATACAATAAACGTCCACAATGAATACCCAAGTGGACAATATTTCATTCCAGTCATTTCAGGTCCAGACGGTCTTTCACAAACTATCAACAACACAAATCACTCCCCTTCTTATCAGAGCCTCCCTGGGAGGACTGATTCATTTGGCTGAAACTGGGGACCAAGGAGTCCTTTCCTGGCTCGTCGGAGCTACCCACCAGCTGACAATTGTGCCCCTGGCCTCTTGGCTGTGCAGGGCGAGGCAGGGGCAGAAGGGAACAAGGAGCGGTTTCTTCCCTCCAGGGGAGGGCTTGTGGCTTCGTGCTGGAGACGGAGCCTGACGCATGCGGTGACGAGGCAGGAACGGTGCCGGCTGTGCTGTGCCGACGTCTGCCCACATGTGCCTTGTCTGCCTGCTGTGGGACCCCAAAAGGACACCTCCAGTCGCACAGAAGGACAGGGATGGCTGAAGTCATGGACTTTTGATGGTCTCTTTCCTCCATTAAACTGATTTTCCAACGCTCAATGTACTAGGTTTTAGTCTGACCAATATAACTGGCCCTAGGGGGCAGGGTGGGGGCAGAATGATGGACTGTGAGTCCCAAATAGAACCATTTCCACTGATACTGAACGAGGGCAGCAAACAGGTAATTAAGGCTGGCATGTTTCTAATTAAAACTCCAATCACATCAACCTTTCCTGACCCAAATAGCAAGCCACAATTCCTACTGCTTA
>PVIY010048486.1:0-17264 GCA_004026745.1 Myrmecophaga tridactyla
TTTAGCATCACTAATTGCAGAAGACACTCCCCTTTGGCTGATTACAAATGGAATCAGCTGTGGATGCAGCTGACGTGATCATGACCTAATCCTATGAAATGTCCTCATTGCAACAGACAGACCAGCGCTTGCCCAATCAGATAAACAGGTACCACAACTTGGCCAAGTTGACACGTGTCCCTAACCATGACAAGAGGTTTTTGTGGCTGAGTTTCTACAAAGGCTTGACTGCCTTTGGATTCAGTGGCAGGACTTCTCAGGCTGCTACTGCCCCAGGTATAGGCAGAAACAAGCTTCTTTGAGAGCTTGTCTGGAACCTGTGCCTTCCCCAGGGGAGGAGTGAAGCCCAACTCAGATGGAATTCCTCCCTCAAGGAACTCAGACACCAGGGCTTGGTAATTTGAAGCCATTAAAACCAGCCTACAACCTCTCCTCTGTCTCCACCATGCCCCCAGCAGGGAGTCTGCCAAAGTTAAAGGTACCACATCATCTTATGCTGGTGGGACCTGCAGGCAGACAAGCACCACATACTGGGCAGGATAAGAAAAACAGAGTCCAGAGACTTCACAGGAAAGTCTTTCAACCTGCTGGGCCTCACCCTCAGGGAAAACCAATGCAGGTGACTATTTCCTTCTAAAGGAGGCCAGATTGGCCTAGGAAAATCTGGCTGGGGTCTATAATACCTAAGCAGACCCTCCTAAGGGTGGGGGGGGAAAGGCACCATACAAGCAGGGCAAGAAACAAGAAAACAAGAACTGAAAATTTCTCCTCTGTTAAACAAAACCTAAGCTGGTGGTCCAGAATAAGCTGAACTGAATGTCAAAGAACAGATAGACAACAAATTCATCCAGCAAGAGAATCTAGGTAAAGTAAGTGAAAGCAATCTCCAGAATAAACTAATTAAGGTAATTAAATGTCTAGACGCCAGCAAAAAATAACAAATCACACCAGGAAAATTGAAGTTATGGCCCAATCAAAGGAACAAACCAACAATTCAAATGAGATACAGGAGCTGAAACAATTAATTCAGAGTATACGAACAGACAGGGAAAACCTCATCAAAAACCAAATCAGTGAATTGAGGAGGATATAAATAAGGCAAGGAATGAACAAAAAGAAGAAATCAAAGTCTGAAAAAACAAATCACAGAACTTATGGGAATGAAAGGCACAGTAGAAGAGATGAAAAAAAACAATGGAAATCTACAATGGTAGATTTCGAGAGGCAGAAGATAGGATTAGTGAACCGCAGGATGGAACACCTGAAATCCAACAAGAAACAGAAACTATAGGGAAAAAAAATGGAAAAATATGAACAGGGACTCAGGGAATTGAATGACAATATGAAGCACTCTAATATACGTGTTGTGGGTGTCCCAGAAGGAGAAGAGAAGGGAAAAGGAGGAGAAAAACTAATGGAGGAAATTATCACTGAAAATCTTCCAACTCTTATGAAAGACTTAAAATTACAGATCCAAGAAGTGCAGCATACAACAAATAGAATAGATCCAAATAGACGTACTCCAAGACACTTACTAATCAGAATGTCAGAGGTCAAAGAGAAAAAGAGAATCTTGAAAGCACCAAGAGAGAAGCAATCCATCACATACAAGGGAAACCCAATAAGACTATGCACAGATTTCTCAGCAGAAACCATGGAGGCAAGAAGACAGTGGGATGATATATTTAAATTACTAAAAGAGAAAAATTGCCAACCAAGAATTCTATATCCAGCAAAATTGTCCTTCAAAAATGAGGGAGAAATTAAAACATTTTCAGACAAAAAATTACTGAGAGAATTTGTAACCAAGAGACCAGCTCTGCAAGAAATACTAAAGGTAGCATTAGAGGCAGGTACGAAAAGACAGAAGAGAGAGATGTGGGGAAGAGTGTAGAAAGGAAGACTATCAGTAAAGGTAAAAAGAAGGAAGATTAGATATGACATATAAAATCCAAAAGGCAAAATAGTAGAAGAAATTACTACCCATATAGTAATAACACTAAATGTTACTGGGTTAAACTCCCCAATCAAAAGACATAGACTGGCAGAATGGATTAAAAACAGGACACATTTATATGCTGTCTACAGGAAACACATCTTAGACCCAAGGATAAAGATAGGTTGAAAGTGAAAGGTTTGGAAAAGATATTTTGTGCAAATAACACTTAGAAAAGAGCAGGAGTAGCTATACTAATATCCAACAAATTAGACTTCAAATGTAAAACAGTTAAAAGAGACTAAGAAGGATATGATGTACTAATAAAAGGAACAATTCAGCACGAAGACATAACAATCATAAATATTTATGCACCAAGACAGAATGCTCCAAAATACATGAGGCAAACACTGAAAACACTGAAAAGAGAAATAGACACATCTACCATAATAGTTGGAGACTTCAATTCCACACTCTCATCAATGGACAGGACATCTAGACAGAAGATCAATAAAGAAACAGAGAATTTGAATAATACAATAAATGAGCTAGACTTAACAGACATTTATAGAACATTACACCCCACAACAGCAGGATACACCTTTTTCTCAAGTGCTCATGGATCATTCTCGAGGAAATACCATATGCTGGGTCACAGGGCAAGTCTCAATAAATTTAAAAAGATTGAAATCATACAAAACACTTTCTCAGATCATAAAGGAATGGAATTGGAAATCAATAATAGGCAGAGTGCCAGAAAATTCACAAATATGTGGAGGCTCAACAGTACACTCTTAAACAACCAGTGGGTCAAGGAAGAAATTACAGAAGAAATCAGTATATATCTCGAGGCAAATGAAAATGAAAACACAACATACCAAAACTCATGGGACACAGCAAAGGCGGTGCTAAGAGGGAAATTTATTGCCCTAAATGCCTATATCAAAAAAAGAAGAAAGGGCAAAAATCAAGGAATTAATTGTCCACTTGGAAGAACTAGAGAAAGAACAGCAAACTAACCCCAAAACAAGCCAAAGGAAAGAAATAACAAACATTAGAACAGAAATAAATGAAATTGAGAACATGAAAACAATTGAGAAAATGAATAAAACCAGAAGCTGGTTCTATGAGAAAATCAATAAAATTGATGGACCCTTAGCAAGACTGACAAAAAGAAGAAGAGAGAGGATGTGAATAAATAAGATCCCAAATGGAAGAGGAGACATAACCACTGACCCCACAGAAATAAAGGAAGTAATGACAGCATACTATGAACAACTTTATGCTAATAAATACAACAATGTAGATGAAATGGACAACTTCCTAGAAAGGCATGAACAACCAACTTTGACTCAAGAAGAAACAGATGACCTCAACAAACCAATCACAAGTAAAGAAATTGAATCAGTCATTAAGAAGCTCCTTAAAAAGAAAAGTCCAGGACCAGGTGGCTTCACATGTGAATTCTACCAAACATTCCAGAAAGAATTAGTACCAATCCTGCTTAAACTCTTCAAAAACATTGAAGACGAGTGAAAGCTACCTAACTCATTCTACAAAGCCAACGTCACCCTCATACCAAAGCCAGACAAAGATATTACAAAAAAAGAAAACTACAGACCAATCTCTCTAATGAATATAGATGCAAAAATCCTCAACAAAATTCTAGCAAATTCAATCCAGCAGCACATTAAAAGAATTATACATCATGACCAAGTAGGATTCATCCCAGGTATGCAAGGATGGTTCAACATAAGAAAATCAATTAATGTAATACACCATATCAACAAATCAAAGCAGAAAAACCACATGATCATCTCCATTGATGCAGAAAAGGCATTTGACAAAATTCAACATTCTTTCCTGCTGAAAACACTTCAAAGCATAGGAATAGAAGGGAACTTCCTCAAAATGATAAAGGAAATAGATGAAAAACCCACAGCTAATATCATCCTCAATGGGGAAAAACTGAAAACTTTCCCCCTAAGATCAGGAACAAGACAAGGATGTCCACTATCACCACTGTTATTCAACATTGTGTTGGAAGTTCTAGCCAGAGCAATTAGACAAGAAAAAGAAATACAAGCCATCAAAATTGGAAAGGAAGAAGTAAAACTCTCACTGTTTGCAGATAATATGATACTATATGTCGAAAACCCTGAAAAATCCACAGCAAAACTACTAGTTTTATTACTAGAGCTAATAAATGAGTACAGCAAAGTGGCAGGTTACAAGATCAACACTCAAAAACTTGTAGTGTTTCTATACACTAGTAATGAACAATCTGAGGGGGAAATCAAGAAAAGAATTCCATTTACAACTGCAACCAAAAGAATAAAATTTTTAGGAATAAATTTAACTAAAGAGACAAAAAACCTATACAAAGAAACTACAAGAAATTATTAAAAGAAATCACAGAAGACCTAAATAGATGGAAGGGCATACTGTGTTCATGGATTGGAAGACTAAATATAATTAAGATGTCAATTCTACCTAAATTGATTTACAGATTCAATGCAATACCAATCAAAGTCCCAACAACTTACTTTTCAGAAATAGAAAAACCAATAACCAAATTTATCTGGAAGGTCAGGGTGCCCCGAGTAGCTAAAAGTATCCTGAGGGAAAAAAATGAATTTGGAGGTCTCACGCTGCCTGACTTTAAGGCATATTATGAGGCTACAGTGGTCAAAACAGCATGGTACTGGCATAAAGATAGATATATTGACCAATGGAATCAAATAGAGTGTTCAGATATAGACCTCCTCATCTATGGACAATTGATCTTTGATAAGGCAGTCAAGTGAACTCAGCTGGGACAGAACAGTCTCTTCAATAAAGGGTGCCTAGAGAACTGGATATCCATATGCAAAAGAATGAAAGAGGATCCATATCTCATACCCCATACAAAAATTAACTCAAAATGGATCAAAGACCTAAACATTAGGTCTAAGACCATAAAACAGTTAGACAAAAATGTAGGGAAATATCTTATAAATCTTATACTTGGAGGTGGTTTTATAGACCTTACACCCAAAGCAAGAGCACTGAAGAAAGAAATAAATGGGAACTCCTCAAAATTAAACACTTTTGCACATCAAAGAACTTCATCAAGAAAGTAAAAAGACAGCCTACCCATTGGGAGACAATATTTGGAAACTACATATCAGATAAAGGTCTAGTATCCACAATTTATAAAGAGATTGTTCAACTCAACAACAAAAAGACAGCCAACCCAATTACAAAATGGGCAAAAGACTTGAACAGACACTTCTCAGAAGAGGAAATACAAATGGCCAAAATGCACATGAAGAGATGCTCAACGTCCCTGGCCATTAGAGAAATGCAAATCAAAACCACAATGAAGTATCATCTCACACCCACCAGAATGGCCATTATCAATAAAACAGAAAATGACAAGTGCTGGAGAGGATATGGAGAAAGAGGCACACTTATTCACTGTTGGTGGGAATATCAAATGGTACAACCACTGTGGAATGCAGTTTGGTGGTTCCTCAAAAAGCTGAATATAAAATTGCCATATGACCTGGTAATACCATTGCTAGGTATCTATTCAAAGGACATAAAGGCAAAGACACAAACAGACATTTGCACACTGATGTTTATAGCAGTATTATTTACAATTGCAAAGAGATGGAAACAGCCAAAATGTCCATCAACAGACGAGTGGCTAAACAAACTGTGGTATATACATACGATGGAATCTTATGCAGCCGTAAGACAGAATAAACTTATGAAGTATGTAACAACATGGATGGACCTTGTGGACATAATGCTGAGTGAGATTAGCCAAAAACAACAGGACAACTACTGTATGGTCTCACTGATATGAACTGACATTAGTGAATAAAATTGGAATATTTTGTTGGTAACAGAGACCACCAGGAGATAGAAATAGGGTAAGATATTGGGTAATTGGAGCTGAAGGGATACAGACTGTGCAACAGGACTGGATACAAAAACTCAGAAATGGACAGCACAGTACTACCTAACTGTAATACAATTATGTTAAAACACTGAATGAAGCTGCATGTGAGAATGATAGAGGGAGGAGGGCTGGGAGCATAAATGAAATCAGAAAGAAAGATAGATGTTAAAGAATGAGATGGTATAATCTAGGAATGCCTAGAGTGTATAATAATAGTGACTAAATGTACAAATTTTTAAAATGTTTTTGCATGAGGAAGAACAAAGGAATGTTATTACTGCAGGGTGCTGAAAATAGATGGTAATTAATATTTTAAAATCTTACCTTGTGTGTGAGACTAAAGCAAGAGATGTTTATTTGGTACAAAATTTATATTTTGACTAGTGCATTTCCTAATATAACTTATATAGATAGCTTGATTGAACACCATAAGTACTTGGAATCTCAGGTAGGACATGAGATTTTGTTGGTTTGTCCAGAGTGATGCCCCGATGAATCCCAGAGTGACTCAATCAGTGAGTGGAAAAGTGTTTGCAGAATGGTGAGAACGGGGAGAAATTCAACTTCCCCAAGTTGAATTTTTGATATTCTCACAAGCAGTGTGGACAACCAAAGCTATAGGCTGAGCCCCAAGTCTTGGGGTTTGTTCATATGAAACTTAACCCCACAAAGGATAGGTCAAGTCTACTTAAAATTTAGGCCTTAGAGTCACCCCCAAGAGAGCCTCTTTTGTTGCTCAGATGTGGCCTCTCTCTCCAGCCAATGCAACAAGCAATCTCATCACCCTCCCCCTGTGTACGTGGGACATGACTCCCAGGGGTGTGAACCTTCCTGACAATGTGGGACAGAAATCCTAGAATGAGCTGAGACTCAGCATCAAGGGATTGAGAAAAACCATAGAATGAGCTGAGACTCAGCATCAAGGGATTGAGAAAACCTTCTCGACCAAAAGGCGGAAGAGTGAAATGAGACTAAGTGTCAATGGCTGAGAGATTCCAAACAGAGTCGAGAGGTTATCCTGGAGGTTATTCTTACGCAATAAGTAGATATCATCTTGTTATTCAAGATGTAATGGAGAGGCTGGAGGGAACTGCCTGAAAATGTAGAGCTGTGTTCCTGTAGCCATGTTTCTTGAGAATGTCTGAATAATGATATAGCTTTCACAGTGTGACTGCGTGATTGTGAAAACTGTTAGGTCAGGGGAACGGGGAAAGGCACTGCAACTGGAGCTGCAGAGGCTGTGTCACCCTTCCCAACCTGACTTCCGGAACTAATGAACTGCCCCTTCCGGATGTTACCTGACCCCCATCCTTAAAAGCTGCTCGCACTGAAGCCCTCGTGCGGACTCACCTCTCTCCATCTTGGATGCGGTGAGCTCTACCCGGAAGCGCAGAAATAAACTCGCTCACTTTAAATTTCCTGGTCTACTTTTCTTCTTTTTCACCCTTTTGCCTCCTAAACCTTTCAAAAACCTTGTGTCTGATGCTCCTTTTATCTACCTTGTCAACAAACAAGTATAACATATGGAATAAAAATAAATAATAGGGGGAACAAATGTTAAAATTAATTTAGTTTGAAATGCTAGTGATCAATGAAAGCGAGGGGTAAGGGGTATGGTATGTATAATCTTTTTTTTTCTGTTTTCATTTTATTTCTTTTTCTGTTATCTTCTTATTTCTTTTTCTGAACTGATGCAAATGTTCTAAGAAAAGATGAATATGCAACTAAGTGATGATATTGTGAATTACTGATTATATATGTTAATGTTTTAGTTCATTTGTTAAATTTTTTTAAATTAATAAATA
Source organism: Myrmecophaga tridactyla (assembly GCA_004026745.1). Taxonomy (NCBI): domain Eukaryota; kingdom Metazoa; phylum Chordata; class Mammalia; order Pilosa; family Myrmecophagidae; genus Myrmecophaga; species Myrmecophaga tridactyla. The sequence continues at coordinate 7,691 of PVIY010048486.1, forward strand.
AATTTTTAAAATAAAATAAATTAAACCCAGGACTCTGGCTGGAGACAGAGTCTTCCTTGCTTCCTAAAAAAAAAATATATATATATATATATTATTTTTTATATAATAAATATATATATTTATTATATATATATATATAATAAACACATAAGCTAGGTCAGCAGCCTGCAAGGTCCCATGAAGACTTCTAAGGGAAAGACAATGCAGCTTTTTGGCTAAGAGTGCAGACTTTAGAGCTGCACTGTCCTATCTGGTGGTCACGAGCCACATGTGGCTATTGAGCATTACAAATGTGGCAATTGCTATAAGTATAAAATACACATCTGATTTTGAAGACTTCATTTAAATATATAAATAATATCTCAGTAATTTTATGTTGATTACATGTTGAAATGATAGTTTTTTTAATATAATGAGTTAAATAAAATGATATTAAAAGTAATTTTGCCTCTTTTACTTTTAAATGTGGCTACTAGAAAATTTAAAATTATATGTGGCTTGGATTATATTTCTATTCAATAAGTGATGGTCTAGAGTATCAGACAACCCTGGCTTTAAATCCCAACTTTGCCACTTACTATTTATGTGAACAGTATCTGAGTGCTGACTTGCTCATCTGTAAATTGGGAATAATAATCAAAACTAATTCATAAGGCTGCTGTGAAAAGCAAATCAGATAATACATGTAAAACACTTAGCACAAGACTCAGACATAGTAGGTGCTAAAAACTGGGAGCTACTCTTATTATTACCTCCCAGCATTAGGTGGATAACCAAGAGATAAGGGTTCCAGATCTGACTTTGAAAATATCTGGCTAGAAGACCCATATAAGTAAATTAATCTCTCAGATCCTTGGTTTCCTTATCAGAAAATCAGGAGCTAATAATCTGCCTTATTGGGTTTTTGTGAGGATTAAATTTTTTCAGTCAACACATATTTATTGAACTCTTACTATGAGCCAGACTATTCTGGGCACTGGAGAAAGAACAATGAAAAATTCAGATAAAATTCCCATCCTTGGAGAATTTAATTTCCAGTGGAGGAAATGTATAATACAAATTATTATATAATACAATATTGAGTAGTAATAAGTGTTATGAGAAAAAACAGAGCGGGGGCGGGCCACGGTGGCTCAGCAGGCAGAGTTCTCACCTGCCATGCTGGAGACTGGGTTCGATTCTTGGTGCCTGCCCATGCGAAAAAAAACAAAACAAACGAACAAACAAAAACAGAGCAGGGTAAAGGGAGAGATAGTGATACAGAGATTCTATTTTGGCTCAGTAAAATTCCTTTCTAAGGACTAATATTTGAACAAAGACTGAGCAGATACATGGAGGGCAGTAGTTAAGGACTGGAAGAGGATCCTGAAGCAGGACAATATCTAGTGAGTCTGAGGAAGAAAGAGGCAGCCAATGTAGAGCTGAGAGCAAGGAAGGGGCAAAGGGGACCAGATGACAGAAAGCCTTGGAGGACTCACGAGGAATTCTGGATTTCATTCTCGTATGAGGAAACCATTAGAGGGTTTTAATCAGGTTTTAAATAGATCCCTGGGCACCCATGATGTATGTATCTGCCAAACTCAGCACGGTCTGGCACAAAGTAAATGTAGAGCTGGTGATGGGAGAGCAATGAAATGGGACACAGTTAGCTCCCATACCACCCTGAAGGGCTCAAAACATCTTACACATAAGGGGAAGGGTAGAAGTAAGCGAGCATGGGTGGGAAACACTTCAAAAAGCCAACTATGCTCTACTGCAAGGATCAGTCCCTTGGGTCGACTGGCAGCAAAACATTGGTTGAAGAAAAAATTATTTTAAAACATTTAAAATCAAAAACATTAATAAGTAATATTATCATTGTGGAAAATAGTCATTACAAAAACAAAGAAAATACAAACAAAAAGAACAAAAATTAAATTCTAATTACCTAAAATTTCTATAACCAGAAATTACTGTAAATAATGTTTTACTATATGTGCAGATATTTATGAATAAGTAAACATCAGATCTAGAACTTTTTTTTTTTAATATACATATATGTGTTGCACATGCTTTTTTTTTTTTTTTTTTAACATGGGCAGGCACCGGGAATCGAACCCGGGTCCTCTGGCATGGCAGGCAAGCATTCTTGCCTACTGAGCCACCGTGGCCCGCCCCACATGCTTTTTAAAAATGGCATTATTCTCTAAAACTTGTGTTATAAACTGCTCCTTTCACTTACTACTTATATACATTGTATATCTTCCAAACCAGTTAATTTTTAAGTTGACATCATACTTTTTAATGCCACATAGTATTACCTAAAGGACATACTTTACTTTATTCAACAATCTGCTATCATTGGGTGTGGGGGTTATTTCCAACCTGAGCAAAAAGCCCTTAGTAGTAATCTCGTCTAGTGCCCTGCCATGGTACCTAGTCCCTACACCAGTTCTATGCTACTTACAGCAAACTCCTCGGGAGTCACTTTCAAGACATCAAATACAACAGCGTCATAGCTCTTGCTGGCATAGTCGCAGCTCTGGCCCTCCAGAGAGTCTGAGCTGCTGCTGCCCTGTGAAAGATGGAGAGAGATGGCACCAAATGAATAGTCTAGATTAGAATCACTTACTGATCCCCTCCGAACTGTGGATTGTGACAGTGACAGAATTGTGATAAAACATTCTACTGTTTAGTGCTTTATGTCAGATTTCATATATATAATCTCATTTAATCCTCATAATAACCCTGTGAGTACACATTATTATTATTCTCACTCTACAGATAAGGAAGTGGCAACAACGTTACTCCAAGATGTGTCAGCTAGGAAACTGAAGAACTACCAGAATTTGAAGTTAGTTTTGTATCTACCTGTCTCCAAAACTCATACCTTCAATCACTACGCCCTACTGCTTCCAGCTGGCAGTGTAATGTTGAAGTAAAAAGATACAGGGCAGGCAATGGTGGCACAGTGGCAGTGTTCTTGCCTGCCATGCTAGAGACCCAGGTTCATTTCCCAGGTCCTGCCCATGTGAAAAAAAAGAAAAAGAAAAAGATACAGCACACTTTTCCTTCAGAGAGAAAGGACTTTGCATCTTAGGAGGCCTAAGAAGATAATTTGTTATTTTATGTCTTTCAAACATTACCTGGTTTTGCCTTTTTTTTTTTCCTTCTTGAAGTCATCACAGGAAATTGTTACACAGCATGTAAAACTGGCTCCCAAGGCTTATTTAATGAATGGACTACTTGAAATTCAAAGCCTATTAGCTGATAAGGTAAGAGATACCCAAATGGCTTTGGGGACTGTCATGAAATTATATTTAGTAGAGTTCCTCGTGTTAAGAAGAGCACTGAGTCCTGCATGTAAAGAAAGTATCTTCCACAAAGGAGCAATTAAAACTCCCCAAATGTGGCTGTTTTCCTGAAACCCAACACTGTACAGATCGCAAAGTGTTAAACATACTTTCTCTTCAATTTCATCAAGCTCTACTTCTGTGAACCATTTATGCTTACCACCCAAAACTTGTGCCCCATTAATAACTGGTTTTATTTGTCTCAACTCATGAGGAGGAATTTTGTGGTTTCCATTAACCTCAACATCTTGGACCAGGACTTAACAAATATGCTTCTATTAATTCCTCTTTATTTCACTATTTCCAAAATGATTATATCTGGAAAAACTCTGCAATCTTACTGGAAACTAGAGTGTTTTGGGGCCAGTGAAAGAGACCAATAATTGGCAAACTGAAAATGAGAGGTTAAAAAGATGAGGTGGGGACTTAAACCTATATATTTCAATAGGCTTGTGTCATTAAAAGGTTTTACAAATTAGCCCACTATACCAAGACATTTAAGATGATTTTAAGAAGCCATATCTCATAATGGTTGGCAGTTCTGAAGTCAGACAGGCTGGTTAAAACCCCAGCCCAACCACCGTGCCATCTGACCTGAGGCAAGTTACCTCATTTCACTGAGTCTCAATTATAAAACCTACTTCCCAGGGTTCTATATAAGGAAGCTTATGAAACAATTGACAGAATCCCCTTCCCCCACACATGCTGATGTAAGAGCCCTGGGTTGGGCTCAAGCATGGTTCTTTTAAAAGTTCCACAGGTGATGGGACATTTTCCTCTGAGGAGAACCACCATTTTAGAGTAAATTTTTGAAAAGCAATAAATATAACTCTTAATTGCTTCTGGAAATGACAGTCTGTTCTACTCCCAGTCTTACACATGGACCCTGAGCAGAAGATTAATAATCTGCACCCACCTTCCATTCCTGGAAGGCTACATCAGGATCTTCAAGACAGTGAAGTGTGCTTAGGAGCAATGGCTTTGAATCTTCACCCACCTCTGACTAACTGTATGATTCAAGGCCAGTTTATTCACCTCTCCTCTCCATGTCTATTTTTCTCATCTGTAAAATGGAGATGTGATGGTTAATTTTATGTGCCAACTTGGCTAGGTTACAGTGTCCAGTTGTTTGGTCAACTGTCCTGATTGCTACTCTGACAGTATTTCATAGATGCATCTAAATCATTATTCACTTGATTGCCTCTATTAGCAGATGATATCAGTAATTAACAAAAGAGACTGCCTTTAGCAATGAGAGTAATCTCTTCATCCAGTCAGTTGGAGGCCTTAATGGGAGAATTAAGGATTTCAGTAGTCAGAAAGAATAATTTCTATCTCTATTTCGGCGACCAGTTCCCCTGGGAAATTTAACGTCACCTCCATCAGAGTTTCCAATTTATGGCTCCCCATATGGGATTTAAACTTGCCTATCCCCATAGTCATGTTAGCCAATTCCTAAAATAAATCTGTTCATATTTATATATATGTGCATTTATGTGTATATGTGTATGTGTGTGTGTTTGTGTCCTGTCAGTTCTGTTTCTTTGGAGAACCTATTATGGGAGGTAAAAAAAAAAAAGTGCATACCTAATGGGGTTATTGTGAGGATAAAATGAGATAATGCCTGTGGAACATGCAAAAAAAAGTACCTGACATTATAGTAAGCACTAAATTATGGGTGTATATATGTGTAAATGTGTCATTCAGTCACAAAAATTTATTGAACACTTCAATTATAAATGCATTCATTCATTCAACAAATATTTATTGAGTACCTATCATGTACTAGACAAACACACACATGCATGGTATACACATACACATATATGCAGAAACATTTGTATATATGTATATACACATATATTTATATATACACACCTATACACACTCACATATATATGCATACACATACACACACACACACATACACACAGACTGGAGAAAAAGGAAATTTTACTTTAGATGAAGTATAAACTGTAGATGAAAACAGAAGTCTGATTCCTCTAGTTATCAATCAGGGCCAATTCTTTAAGAAGGAAGGGAATTCTAGTTTTATAATTATGCAGTGCCACTCCATTGCATCTACCTCAAAAACACACTCATACAAGGGAACTTGTCTAATCAAAAGTTGACCCAAATATAGATTCATTGGCACTGATGAGATGATGATAATGAAGAAACTTCACTTCAATCTGTATTGATGCCATCAGGAAATTTTAAAAAGTACCCATAAGTCTGCTTTTAGGACCAGAGAACAAAATAAGGAATATTTTGAAAGGCTTATAATAAATAAATTGGTTCCTATGCATTTCTGGCTGGTAAAAAGCCCGCTTGACTATGAGGGCTTTGTGAGCTCAGAACACTGTGTGCTGCCTTTCAGAGTGCCACAGGCATGGCACCTTTGACATGGTGTTGTCCCTGGCCTCAGATGACACTCGCTCCTCCTGCATGCCTCTGTTCTTTACTGAGCTTGGAAAGCAAACTCCCAAGCCCCTCAGGGGCCCTAGCCCAGGCCACTCTCAGACCACCAGTCCTTATAGCCATTTCCTACTGAGCAAGGTAAATAAGAACAGAGGGCCAGCTGGAATCACTTCTGTCTGACTTCATTCCGGAATGTGTGACTTATTTATAATCATCAACAGCTTTTCCTGGGAAAAGTCTGATCCCTTCTTGCCACCAAAATGGAATGTGGCACTTACTACAATTGGGCTGGGCAGGTGTTTTCTTTTTCTTTGAAGGGAATGACTTCAGAAAATATACTGATCCTCAGGGCTGACCACATCCCAAATTTCACACCTGTCATGGCCAGGGGCCTCAGAAGTACTAAGAATGTTGGTATTCACAGAGCCCTGCAGCCCTGATGCCTATGGCTCACCTGATGCCTGGGTCAGCTGAATGGGCCCCTCCACCCACTGTCCCAATCCTCACAGCCTCCATACCTGTGGAGTGGCAGAGGTGACCAACACACTAGCCATCAGACCATTCCTCTTGTACATAGTCTCTGGGCCACAGGGAGCTTCAGGGAAGCCTCTGCCGGTGACATAACCTGTCTGGAGAAGTCCTGCAATGCAAAGGAGCTCATAAAAAACAGTCTTCAAAACCAATTTAATCCCACCCTCAAGAAAAACTGTGCTAGACTCAAGCAGATCACTGCAAAGGAAACCTTTCAAGGAAAGGCTATACATTGATAGCCTTCAGGTTAAATAGGGCCCAGGAATGTGGTTTGTTGAGCTTGTACTATTTTTTCATTAATTACCAAAATTCTGGATTCCTGACTTTTCTTGAAAAAAGAGCAGCAGTTGCCCCCTTTTATTGCAGCAAGTGCCTTTTAGTCTCTAACTAGTCTGTATAACCACTTCAGTGGTTTGCTGACCTCTTGCCAAGTAGCCCTTGCAGGCACTAGAGTTTGTGAACTTGGTTTTAAAAGGGGAGCAAGTAAGGAAAACAAACTGATTCTACAATGTTCCCCTGTGTACCATACCACTAAATCATAACAACAACCCTGGTAATAGCTAACACCCATAGAGTACTCACCATGTGCTATGTACTTTCCATACATTAACTCATCTAACCTTCACAATAATACTGAGGTAGGTCCTATTATTACACCATAGTTCAAGTGAGGAAACTGAGGCACAGAGAAGTTAAGAAGCTCACCATGTGGTGCCTTTGCTCATGTTGTCCACCAACCCATTATCCTCCAAGACCCTACACAAATATCACTTCTGGTTATCACAACTGAATCACCCAAAGCAGAATCAGTTGCTTTTACAACAATGTGTACACACCTCTACTAGAGTATTTATCACATCATTGAATATAGGCAAACTGTAGCCACCTACAGCTTTTAAGCAAGACAGTGACCAGGAGAGTAGAGGTAGTTACAAGGGGAAGGGAAAGAAGACAAAGAAACCTTTTGAAGACAACTACAATTATCCAGGCAAGAGATGAGGGTTCTCTGAGCTAAGGTTGCAGCAGTGAAATAGAGAAAAGAAGATAGATTGAGAGGAAGAGATTCAACAGAAATTGATGAGAAGATAAGGGACAGGACAAACTGAGGATGAGATGGTTTCCAGCCTAAGCTACTTGAGAATGGTGGTCTTTTGCCAAGGAAAGGAATAGAGGTGGTATTGCAGGCTTTTGAGAAAAGATGATTAATTTAATTTGGGACATACTGAGTCCACAGTACCCATGAGAAAATCAACTCTCAAGAGCAAGATTAGCCCAAAGGTCACCAGCAAAGATGGTTTGGATGTAGATCACAAAAAAGAAAGTGTCAGCCCCATACTGAATCTATCTAAATTCTTCCCAAAGCCCTCAGTCACAGGTCCCATCACAGAGAAATGTGTCCTCAGAGAAAAAGAGTCTAGCAATCAAACAGGAATGTTAGAATAACTCAGGCATATACCAATAGCTATTTTCTCACTCCTCACAACTACTCCTATACCTCTCCTTCAATTGTTCTCTCTGTTAGCACTAACCAGTCTGCAAGCCTTCTACCTCACCTTTTTTCTTCCTCAAAACACTCAAAAGAACTAGTCTGAGCTATAAAAGAGAAATCTGAATATGGGTATTAGATGATATCACTGGTATTTATTAATTTTCTTAGGAATGATAATGATGTGGTGGCTAAGTAGGAAAAGGTCCTATCCTAAGGGGATGCATGCAAAACAATTTAGAGGTAAAGTCCATCTGCAACTTTCTTTCAAATGGTTCAGCAAAATATATGTAAATAAAAATAAAGCAAACTAGTAGAAAATGTTAATTGCTGAAACTAGATATGAGGGTATACAGGATTGCATTGTGCTACCCTGACAATTTTTCTGAATGATTAATAATTTTTACAATAGAAGAGAAAAAAAAAGAACTGGGCAGTAAGGAAAGATGATGCTCAGAAGAAAAACCAGGCTGGAGAAGCCAAAATCCCCTTTCATGAGCAGGAAGGCGGATATACACAGAACACTCTTTTGCTTATCCTTTTTGTCATAGCAAATAAGACCATGAGGAGAAGCAATGCTCCCCGTCACCAAAGACCATGAAAACCATGGCTGCATAGGTTTACAATGCAGACATTTCACAAAAGAAGACTTACAATGGCAAACAAAAGAAATGTCATTAGGGAAATACAAATCAAGACCACAATGAGATGCCACTTCACACCCACTAAGATGGCTATAATAAAAAAGGACAGACAATACCTTTGTTGACAAGGATTCAGAGAAAAGGAACTCTCATATTGATGATGGGTAGGCAAAATGGTATATCCACTTTCTTTTTTTAAACCTTTTTTTGTGAAATATATACAAAAGAAAACAATAAATTTCAACGTACATTTTAACAAGTAGTTATGGAACAGATTTCACAGTTTGGTATGGGTTATAGTTCCTCAATTTCTGGTTTTTCCTTCTAGCGCCTCCAAGACACTGGAGACTGACAGAAATGTCAATATATTGATTCAGCAGTCATACTCCTTTGTTAAGTCCTAACTTCTCTGTTAATACTCCTTCTCTTTAAATAACATATATACCTAAAAGCAATACATTTCAAAGTACATTACAACAAATAGTTGTAGAACAGATTTCACAGTTTGGCATGAGTTACAATTCCTCAATACTAGGTTTTTATTTCTAGCTGCTCAAAGGTACTGAAGGCTAAAAGAAGTATCCGTAAAACGATTCAGCACTCATTTGTTAAACCCAACTTTCTCTGTATAACTCCACCATCACCTCTGATCTTTCTCACACTCTGTAGGAGTATTTGGGCTATGCCCATTCTAACTCTTTTTTTTTTTTCCTTTTACTTTATTGTATAGTATAACATATATACAAAGCAAAGAAATAAAAAAAGCAACAGTTTTCAAAGCACTCTTGAGAAAGTGGTTACAAGATAGATCCCAGAGTTTGTCATGGCTACCATACGATCCTCTCATATATTTCCTTCTAGCTGCTCCAGAATATAGGAGGCTAAAAGGCTTAAATACTTTTTTATCATCACAATTGACTTCTTTTTCCTTCTTTTTTTGTGAACAATAACATATATACAAAAAAGCTATAAATCTCAAAGCACAGCACCACAATTAGTTGTGGAACATATTTTAGACTTTAACATGGGTTACAATTTCACAATTTTAGGTTTTTACTTCTAGCTGCTCTAAACTACTGGAGACTAAAAGTTATCAATTTAATGATTCAGCATTCATATTCATTTGTTAAGTCCTATCTTCTATGCATAATTCCACCATC
>PVIY010048487.1:0-17258 GCA_004026745.1 Myrmecophaga tridactyla
CCCCCCCCAAAAAAAGTATAACCTTTGGAATTAAGAATTTGTTGCTTGGATTTAGCCCCTTACTGCCCTTTAGGACTTAGGTAAGTTAATCAATTCCTCTAAACCTCAAGTTCATTGTATGTAGTTATTGAAAAAAGTATAGGAGGAAGTATAAGTAAAACAATTACCACAAAACCTATTGCCTAGTAAGAGTTACATAGGTCATTGATTTGAAAATTAAATCTAACTTTCTATGTCAGAATATACAAATGCATTGAGTAAACAGATTAGTCATCATTATCATTTTAAAAATGTATTGCCTAAACAGTGTTATATAAATAACGCAAAAGTTAAAAAAAGTCACCCCAAAATTCCCTCCCTACTTTAAATGTTGGGCATTAATTCTTATGTTTTTAAAGTTATTGTAATCTGTGCTAACAATGCTTACATGGCTGAAATCATTATGGATACAGTTTTGTGTCCCACTAAAATTTAAGCTTCACAAGGGCAGGGGCAATATCTGTTTTGTTCACTGTTATATACTCCGTGTGCAATGTTTATTCATTGATTTGAATTGAATTTGGATTTTTTCACTCTATATTATACATGTTTTCTGTGTATAGTCTCCATATAGTCTCCACACTTACTAAGTGGTAAAGCTCTATTAGCTTTGATAAATGTAATGTAATTTGTCTAATTAAATCCATGTTCCTGTGACCATAGTGCCTAGCCTTCCTGTATTATGACTGTTATAAATCAATAAATGCCTGTTATTTACCTTAAGTACTACTCTTTCTCTTAAGAGCATCCCTGTTTCAATTAATTACATAGTTTTGATTGTTATCAATATTTTTTACTATTATAAATAATACTGTGATGGACATCTTTTTTTTTATACATAGAATTTTACTATTCTGGTATTATTGCTATAAGAGACATTGACAAGATTAGGGTTTAGTCTAGTAAGAATGTTTAGGAATAAACTGCAAATGTTTCCACTTGGTTTTATGTAGTCTTCATTCCTGGATGGAAAAGGTGGAAGGAATGAGAGAGGCTTTAATTTTTCTTTGTTGAGTTAAAATTAAAGAATAATAATAACTAATGGTCTTCAAATGACACTGGTTGAATCTTTTTTTTCCTTCTTTTACACAGCATAAATTAATTTCCAGCAATCTAGAGCTCTGTTAGGTGCTGTGAGGGAGTGAGGGCTGGATGTTGGAAGAAGTTGGGTAGGAATCAAGAAAAGAATTGGTGAACGGATGTTCAGATCTTAGCTCTGCCACTTACTAGCGCTGGACAAGTTAGATGGCTTTTCAGTACCTTAATTCTCTCAGCTGTGAAGTGGCTAATAATTCTCTCCTTCCACGATTATTGTGAATCAGCATTATTATGAAAATAAATGAGTTAACATTTACGTAGAGCTTGGAAGAGTAGCTGATGCATAATAAATGTTTATGAAACGTTAGCTATTATCAATAAGACAAAGCAGACTATAATATGAAAAGAAAGCTACAGATAAAGCATTTAAAAAGAAATGAAAGAGAGAGAAATCAGATTCACCTAGGAGAATCAGTGATAAACTCATAGAGGAAATGGTTTTAACTTGGGCTTTAAAAAGTGTGTAGGAAGCCAATGGGTAGAGATAAGAAAAGCATTCCATGATGAGGAAACTGCATGAGTCATTTAAAAGCTTGGAAAGCTTAGAAATGCCAATTAGTCTGGTTTTGGTGGGGAGGGGGCCTGCAGGATGTAAGAGGAGGTTTTCATGGAACGCAGTAGTATATTTTGTTGAAAACATGAGTCGAAGCAATACTCTAGGAAGTTTTATATATTAAACTAGGAAATTAAGATGTTATCCTCGTAAGCAATAGCAGAGGTTTTCTGAGCGAGTAATGAATAAAACTGGACTAGCATATGTATGTTTTTTTTGCATGGGCAAGTACCGGGAATTGAACCCAGGTCTCCAGCCTGGCAGATGAGAACTCTGCGGCTAAGCCACCGTGACCCGCCCTGGGCTAGTATTTTTATGAAGACAACTGACAGCAATGTTTAGAATGGTTTAGGAGTGAAAGAGACTGGAGACAAGCAGATCTGTAAAAGCCAGTGTGCCTGATGATGGAGAGGTTAGAGTTAAGGATATTGTTGTTTTGCCTGAGTGACTGAGAGAATATTTATGCTATTAACTGAGCTAAGAAAAATGCGGTACTTGGTGAATAATCAGTAAGGGAAGTCTGGCCGTTAGGTCTGTCAATCCTGCATATTGCTACCACTCTAAATTTGGTATGCAGATGGTTTCCGTTATTATTATTGTTTAACATTTACTGAGCGCCGGCAGCATGCTGAGCCCGGCGCGGATCTTGGGAAGGAAGGCGTTCGCCTCAGTTCCACGCCCACCTCCGTCTGGTCCCTTCATTTTGTTATTGTCATATTTTCTTGGCACCCGTAAATCTGGACACTGGTTTGTTTTTCACTCAATAATTATCAAACTGCGTGATAAAAAGTGAATATGCATTCATTAGTCATTCAATTATTTCATGGGAGGTAAGAACCTGATAGTGGCTAAAATTTTGCTCACATAAGGGTTGTGTGCCTCACATGCATTTAGTGCATCACAATAATAAAAGTGAGTTTTATTAGCTGAAAGTTTTATTAGCTAAAAGTTTATTAGCTTATCTTAATCTTAATATAGAAAGTGACACTTTTATTTCGAAATGTTTTGTCACAAAAAAATGCATGGAATGTTACAAATATCAGTGTTTTGCACGCACATGCACAAGTATTTTTTAATTAAAGATGAAGATCATATTACTATAGGAAAAGTTGTAATTCCTTTTGTTCCCCACTCCAGGACTCTTCACCTCTTTCCTTATCTCCCAGAAAACCACCATTGTAGGTTTAATGTATATACTTTCAGCTAATATTATTTTACTTTTATTACAAATATGTGTGTCTCTATAGAATACATAGCATAACATCATGAATTTTAAATTTTAAATTAAAATCTTTTACTGTTTCCGTTTCATTGTGAAAATTGTTCACTTGACATTTTATCTATGATTTCTGAGTTTTAACCATTATTTAGTATTAATGCCTAATTTAAGAATATATTGTAATTTATCCATCCATTCTCCTTTTGGGGGATTTAAAAATTTCCAAAATTTATAAACATTCTATACCCATCAAGCAACAGTCTGCTTTCTCTGCCTGCTCCCCTGCCTTCCCTTCCCTGAAATCTCTGGTAACCTCCAGTCTACTTTCTGTCTCTTTGAGCTTGCTATTTGTAGAGATTCCTTATAATTGAAATTATACAATATTTGTGCTTATGTGCCTTATTTATTTTAATTAGCATGATGTTTTCAAGGTTCATTCATGTTTCAGTGGATCTCAGAACTTCATTCATTTTTATAGCTGAATAACATTCCATTGTGTGCATGTACCATCTTTTGTTTATCCATTCATCTCTTGATAGATAGGTGTTTTTCCAAACTTTTGGCTATTGTGAATAATGCTGCTTTGATTTAGAATGGATCTCTAGGAAGAAAAATTGTGATCATACTGCTCACTTCTATTTGTTTCCCTTATCTCAATGATCACAGTACTGTGCTGCCTGTTGTCTCATATCCAAAAACTGTTTTGCCCAGTTTTTTAAAAAAAATTTAAGGTATGAAGTGAAATCTAATATCTGTTACTGCATAATGGATAGAAGCAGAAGTCCAATATAACCATTTTAATAGGAAACAATTCAATTTCCATGTCTCTCATAGTCCCTTACTTTTCATTCTCTAATTTTTAGTTAGTCCTTTTCTTAATTTGTCTGTTGATGGAAATATGGATGTTTTAAATTTAACCTGAGGAAAAATGCAACAGCATTTGTTTAGAGTCAAATGAACATGAGTTCAAATGCTAGCTCCACCACTTACAAAATAAGTGCCATAAGCGGTTTACATGCCTTATCAGAGCTTTTATTTCCTCACCTGGAAACTGTGGATAATAACTACTTTGCAGAATTGTCAGATATAAAGTGCCTGGATCATTATGTTCTTAATGATTGTGATTATTAGTGATTGCTAGTGTTCTGGTCACATTTTTTTCTAGGATGTGACCCATTTTTCTGTCCCCAACATTTTTTTTCTAGGAAATGCCCTACTCTTCTCCTCCATCCAAATGGATACAGAATGTAAAGCCATGTTGTAAGCAAAGCTTATGTTCCCCAAGCCACATTTGATTCAGTCTAGAGGTAGATATCTGGTGGTTGTAAGATTTGAAGCTCAGAAATTGCATGGAGCAGCCCATATTTCCTACCATAAATACCAGACATAAGGAGGAAACAGAGAGAAAGAAAGGAAAAACAATTTTATATTAAAAGAGACCAAAGAAACATGATGTGAATTGTGTCCCCAAAATGATATATTGAAATCCTAGGCCTCATTCGTAAATAGGGTTTTTGAAGATGCAGCCACACTGGATTAGGGTCAGCCCTAATACAATATGACTGATGTGCTTATAAGAAAAACAAGTTTGGTAGACACTGGGGAGAAAGCCAGTGGAGAAGTCTGAGATTGGAGTGCTGCATCTACAAGCCAAGAACTCTAAAGATTGTCACCAAACCCCAGAAGCTAGAAGAGGCAAGGAAGGATTCTCCCCTGCAGGTTTCAGATAGCACAGGGCCCTGCTGATGACTTGATTTTGGATTTCTATCTTCCAGAACTAACTGTGAAACAATAAATTCCTGTGGAACAATAAATTCCTGTGGTTTTAAGCCATCCTCTCTGTGGTACATTGTTTTGTTAGAGCTAAGAAACTAAGACAATAGCTAAATGCAACATGTGATCCTAAATTGGATCATGGCCTAGGAAAAAAATACATACCAAATAATTATTTAAGTGTAATTGCGATCAGTGCTCAGATCGAAGGGTGGGAGATGCAATTTTCTAAACGATACTAACATGGGAGATAAAATAAAGGAAACTTAAATTAATTAATATATAGAATTTCTGGACAGTTTGATAGGATATACTGAATAAGTGTTTTTGGAGGAATAAGATATGAAACAAGTACAATTCCCATATCAATTATTAGCACCTCAAATCAATAATACATTTATTTACACTGACTATTAATATGAATGAGATAATTATGTGAAGGAATTTTAAAGACTCTAAAGCATTTTACAAATAATAATCATTGTTAATCCTAGATCAGAATAGGTCTTTCTTCTACTTATTTTTTAACTTTTAATTTGAAACAATTTTTAAACTTACAAGAAAGATGCAAAAATAATTGGGAGCTTCCATATACCCTTATCCAGATATCTGCATTTACCAACTTTTAACATTTTGCTACATTTACTATATCATTTCATATATCTATCTAGCTATGTATGTATGTATCATGTATCTCTATTGTGTGTCTATGTATTTTCTAAACATTTGAGAGTAAGTTGCATATGCCTTCCTTTTACACCTAATAATGCCATGTATATATCCTAATAACAAAGATATTCACTTATGTTATCACATTAAGTACAGTCATCAAGTTTAAGGAATTTAGCATTGGTATAAAGCCTACAGTCTATAATTCCATTTTTTTCAATCATTCCAATAACCTCCTGTGGGGCATTTTCTCCATTATTAGATTCAACCTGTTATCATTTGTTGCATTTAGTTATCATTTTCTCTTTTATCACATTTAAAAATATAAATATAAAACAAAATTTCCTATCTTAACCATTTGCAAACAAACGTTCAGTGACATTAATAAAAATTTACGATGTTGTCCTACCTACACTGCCATCCATTACAGAACATTTCCATTACCCAAAAACAGAAATGCTACATCCATTATGTATTAACTCCTTATTCTTCTTCTCCTCAGACTCTGGTAACCTGTGCTCTACTTTCTGACTCAACTAATTTGCATAATCTAGTCATTTCATGTAAGTGGAATCTTATAATATTTGTGCTTGGGTGTGTAGCTATTTCATTCACCATGATGTCTTCAATGTTTATACATGTAGTAGTAACAAATATCAGAACCCCATTTCTTTTCTTTTTTTTTACTCTTTGCATGGCAGGCACCGGGAATCAAACCCGGGTCTCTAGCATGGCAGGAGAGAATTCTACCTGCTTAGCCACAGTGGCCAGCCCAGATCCCCATTTCTTTTAATGGCTGATTACTATTCCATTGTATGGATATGCCATATTTTCTTCATCCACTCATTTGTTGATGGACACTTAGGTTCTTCACATTTTGGTAATTGTGAATAAGGCCACTATAAACATCAGTTTATATTTGCTCAAGTCCCTGTTTTCAATTCCTTTGGGCGCAATATATTCTTAGAGGTGGGGTTGTTGGGTTATAAAGTAGTTTTATGTCTAAACTTTTTCAACAGAAAATTATAGGTTTACAGAAAAGTCATTTAAAAAAGTATGTAGTTTTCATATAGTACCCCTGTCCCAACATGCAGTTTTTCTATTACACTTTGCATTAGTGTGGTACTTTTGTTACAATTGATGAAACAGTATTATAATTATTATACCTTATAATTAAGGTTCACTGATTGTTTTGTACAGTTTTATGATTTTCTTTAAACTTATATTTGGATAACATACATACTATCTATAATTTCCCATTTTAGCCATATTCAAACATACAATTCAGTGGTGTTAATTGCCCTCACAATGTCGTGCCATCATCAATAGCCAGCTATTACAAAAACTCTTCTATCCCCACAAGCAAAAGCTTTGTACCCATTGACCATTAACACCCCATTCCCTACCCTCACACTGGCCCCTGGTTACCTGTATTCTAGTTTCTGAGTTTATGGATTTGCGTATTCTATTTATTTTAGATGAATAAGTGCCTATAATATCTATCCTTTGTGTCTGGCTTAGTTTATTCAACATGTCTTCAAGTCTCATCCATATCAACACACATATCAGAACATTACTCCCTTTTATAGCCAAACAATGTCCCACTGAATGGATAGACCATGTTTTTTATGTTGATGGACACTTGGGATGCTTCTGACTTTTGGCAATTGTGAATAATGCCACTGTAAACATCATTATGTGAATATCTATTCAAGTCCCTTGATTTCAGTTCATTTGGGTTTATACCAAGAAGTGGGATTGCAGGGTCATATGGTAATTCTATATTTAATTTTCTGGAGGAATTTCCAACCTTGTCTTCCACAGTGGCTACGTCATTTTACTTTCCCACCAAGTAATGAGTGTTCCTATATCTCCACATTCTCTTCAAGTCTTGCATTTTAGATATTTTTAATAATAACCATTCTAGTGGGTTAGAAAGCAATGTTATTTGCTGATTCTTTTTTTTTTAATTTCTAGTTCATCTCTGTTCTAATCTTGTTATTTATTTTCTCCTGTTTTGGATTTAGTTTGCTTTTTAATTTTGTCCTGCAGCTTTGAGGTTAGTTCTCTGATTTGAGATCCTTCTTCTCTTTTAATGTATTTGAACTCTAAATTTCCCTCTCATCCTGCTTTTGCTGCATTCCATAAGCTTTGGTTATATTCTGTTTTCATTTTCCTCAAGATATTTCCTACTTTCTCTTGTGATTTCTTCTTTACTCACCGACTGTTTCTTAGTGCATTGTTTAATTTCCACATTTTTGAGGATTTTCCACTTATCCTAGTGCTACTGATTTCTAGTTTTATTGCATTGTGGTTGAAGAAGATGCTTTTATAACTTACATATTTTTGAATTTGTTGAGACTTGTGACCTAACATATAGTCTTTCCTGGACAATGATCCAGGATAGCTGCTCTAGAGAAGAATGTGTATTCTGCTGCTTTTGGTGCAGTGTTCTATAGATGTTTGTTAGGTTTAGTTGGTTCACAGTATCCTTCAAGTTTTGTATTTCCTTATTGATCTTTTGTCTAGACATTCTATCCCTTGTTGAAAATGAGGTATGTAGTCTCCTAAAACTAATGTAAAAGTGTTCATTTCTCCCTTCAAATCATTCAGTATTTGCTTCATATGTTTTGGGCTCTGCCATTTGGTGCATATTCATTTATAATTGTTTTTCTTCTTGCTGAATAGACCCATTTATCAGTGTTTAGTGACCATTCTAGTTTGCTAGCTGCTGGAATGCAATATACCAGAAACAGAATGGCTTTTAAAATGAGGAATTTAATAAGTTGCTAGTTTAAAATTCTAAGGCTGAGAAAATGTCCCAATTAAAACAAGTCTATAGAAATGTCCAATCTAAGGCATCCAGGGAAAGATACCTTCATTCAAGAAGGCCAGTGAAATTCGGGGTTTCTCTCTCAAGTGAAAAGGCACATGGTGAACACAGTCAGGGTTTCTCTCTCAGCTGGAAGAGCACATGGCCAACATGGCATCATCAGCTAGCTTCCTCTCCAGCTCCCTGGGAGGCATTTTCCTTCTTCATCTGCCAAACTCACTGGCTGGTGAACTCTCTGCTTCATAGTGCTCTGGCGTTCTCTGCTCTTTCTGAATCTCTAGCTTTCTCCAAAATGTTTCCTCTTTTATAGGATTCCGGTAAACTAATCAAGACACACCTGAATGGGTGGAGACACATCTCCACCTAATCCAGTTTAACACCCACTCTTGATTGAGTCACATCTCCAGGGAGATATCTAATCACAAATTCAAACATACAGTACTGAATAGGGATTAGAAGAAATGGCTGGATTTATAAAATGGAATTAGGATTAAAATATGGCTTTTCTAGGATACATAGGTCATTTCAAACTGCCACAATGATCTTCTTTGACCCTCATAACAGTTTCTGTCTTAAAATCTATTTTATCTGATATTAGTATAGTTACCTTAGGTCTCTTTTGGTTACTATTTAGATGCTATATTTTTTCCATCCCTTCACTTTCACCCTGTGTTTTCAAGTTAAGGTGAGTCTTTTCTAAATAGCATGAGGTTGAGTCATGCTTGTTTACCCACCCTGCCAATATCTCTGTATTTTGACTGGAGAGTTTAAGTCATTTATTTTTAAAATAGCTACTGGTAATACAGAATTTTATTCTGACATTTTTTTTGTTGTTCTAGTAATTCTGGTACCTATGATCCTCCCTCATTTCTTCTGTTAATGACACTTTCATTTATATTTGATTTTTTATAGCGTGTACTATTTTGAGTCACTTCTCACTTTTTTCTGCCTATATTTTTCTGGATAGTTTCTTTGTCATTACTATGGAGCTTAAATTTAACACCCTAAAACTATAACACTCATGATTGATTTGATGCCAATTTAACATACACACTGATCCTATATCCCTCCCTCCCCCACCTTTTTGTTATAAAAATTATATCTTTACTCATTCTATGTCCAAAAGCTAGATTTATCATTATTTTTGTATGTTTTTCTATTTCAGAACCTGTAAGAAGTGGAAACTGGAATTACTTACCACAAAACAAAACAATAGTAATACCATTTATAATTATCCATATGCTTATTTTTTACGGAAGGCTTTTATTTCTTTATGTCACTTTAATCCAATATCTAGTGTCCTTTCCTTTCAGTCTTAAGAACTCCCTTTATCATTGATTATAGGGCAGATATAGTGATGATGAACTCCCTAAGCATTGGTTTATTCGGGGATATTTTAATCTCTCCCTCATTTTCTCTTTATTGTAGAAATTTGTGAGTTCAAATAAAAATTATGCATAAAATACAGAATTTCCATATACCACCCTCTTATTAACACCTTACATTTGGAACATTTGTTATAATTGATGAAAGCACATTTTAATAATTGTACTATTAATTATAGCCCATGGTTTAGCTTAAGATTCATTAGGTAGTAGAGTTCCACGGAATTGAAAAAAAAAGTTATTCTGTTTCCATATATACAACTTACTGTTTCTCCTTTTAACTACATTCAGATATATATTTCAATGCCATTAATTACTTAACAATGTTGTGCTTCCAACACCGCTACCCATTACCTAAGTATTTCTATCATTCCAAGTAGGAATGCTGTACATTTTAAGCCTTAACTTCCCATTCCTTATCACATCCATCGTCTGGTCACCTATATTTCAGATTCTGACTCTACGAGTTTGCTTTTTCTTTTCATTTCATATCAGTGAGAGCAACAATGTTTGTTCTCTTTCATTTTTGAAAGACAGTCTCACGATATATAAAATTTTTAGTTGGTAATTGTTTTCTCTTGTCATTTAAAATATTTCTGCCTACTGCCTTCTTGCCTCCATGGTTTCTGATGAGAAATTGGCACAACCTTATTGGGATTCCCTTATATATTACATGTTACTGATCTCATGCATCTTTCAGAGCTCTCTTTTTCATTGGCATTTGAAAGTGTCCTACTATGTATCTGGACATGCTTCTCTTCTAATTTATCATCTTTGTGGTTCATTTCTTGAATGTATATATTGATAAATTTCATTCAGTTTGGGAAGTTTTGCCACTATTTCATTGAATAGTCTTTCTGCCTCCTTTCTTTCTTCTCCTGCTGGAACTCCAATAAAACCTTTATTGGTATGCTTGATGTTCCACAGGTTCCTTAGGCTCGGTTCACTTTTTTTCAGTCTTTTTTTGTTGTTGTTCTGCTCCTCAGCATAAATCATCTCAAATTCCTTGTCCTATAGTCCACTTATCATCTAGAACAGCTCCGATCTGTTATTGAAATCCTCTAGGGGATTTTTTGTTTCTGTTATTGTGATCTTCAACTCCAATATTTTTGTTTGATTCCTTTATAAAACTTCTGTCTCCTTACTGAGACTCTCATATTGTTCATTCATTGTTCTCCTGAAACCCTTTAGGTCTTTCTCTGTATTTTCCTTTTCTTCTTGAGCCTAAGTGAAGAAATTTTTTTCTTTAAAGACTTTGTCCTGAATGTCCCAAATCTGGTCTTTTTCCTTGATGGTTTCTGGATCTTTATCTTCTCCTTTGAATGTCCCATTATTTTCTCTTTTTTTGTTTATCTTGCAAACTTTTGCTGGATATTGCATTTTAGATTTTAAAGTATTGACTCTGGGGTTTAGTCCCTTAGCCGTCTTGTCCCTTAAGTTTGTATGTAGTGAGTGATATGGCAGAGATTTTCTTGAATGCCAAGAAGTAACAAAAACAAGCAAATCAACACACACACACACACACACACATAAATTCCTTTCACTTTATTCTCAAATTTGAAACCCCTTTCCCAGTTTTTTGCAAATTGGCTCTGTGTTGGCTGTTGTTCTTCAAAGTTATTCTTCTTATTAAGAAAATTAGCTCAAGGTGATTGTGAAGTGCAAGATCCTCTCTGTCTCTCTGAGCTTATACTTTGTCTTATGCTTGTGCTTGTGCTTATACATGGTCTTAGGAATTCCTGCATTTACAAGTATTCAAATGTCCCCTCTACTCCCTATTTAATAGACTCTCTCCCCTATTGGGTGCTCTATGACCTACAAGTAATTCTCCACCCTGGACCATTTTGACCTAATTGTTTCTTATAACTGCTTTACTGTCCTCAAACTATGTCTGCCTGCAGGGTCAATACTGAGAGGGTGAGCCAGAGATGAGTTTCCTAGTTCAGTCTTTCAGGTTGACAGCCCACAGTTTGGCACATACATAGAAACATCATAGTATGGGCATATGGGTTATTCTGCTCTCTCCAGTACATGGCCAGTGACCCACAGTGGGAGTAGAGGCTGGATTCACATCCATGTCATGCTTTAGAGGAGTGAGGGAGGCACCACTAAGTATGCTGTGAGGGTCTCCTACCATTTCCTAAGGCTCTGTTTTCTTGACTTGACACACACCCAATTATTGCAGACCTTTAACTGTTTTCCAGAAATCTGAAGAAGATGGCTTTGCCATTTTTTGCCAGTTGTTCAAAAAATCTATTTGGGAACAAAAACCTGGAGTGTCTTAAACTGCCAGCTTTGTTGATGAGAAGCCTGGATGAAGAGTTTTTCATATGTCTGTTACTTCTAGTGGTTTTATCATATTGTGTATGTCTTCCACCTTCTTAAGGTCATCTATTCATTATTGAAAATGGGTATTGAAATTTCAATTTTTGGCACCCTATTCCTAGGTTCTTTTATATAGGTGTTATATTTACTTGATTGATTTACCATGTTGTCAGTTTATGATGCCCTCCTCAGTGTCTTGTAAATTTTGACTCAAAATGTGTTTGCCTGATATTTAATGTAACTATTCCAGCTGTCTTTATTTCCATTTGCATGGAATATTTTTCTAAGCTTTCACTTTCAACCTAGCTGTGTCTTGGAATTTAAGGTGACCCTTTTTTTATCCTTCTGCTAGTCACTGCATTTTGATTGAAAAGTTTAATCCACTGTCTTCAAATTTATTACTGAGAATGTAGGGTTTACTTCAACATTTTGTCATTTGTTTTTGTAAAATTATACATTTTTTGTCTCTCTTTTCTTCCATTATTCCTACTTTGGTGTTTATTTGATTTTTATCATGAAACATGTTGTTTCTCTTCTCATTTCTTTTTGTATTTTTTTACTACTTTCATTATGCTTAATGTGGAGTTTTCATTCAACATTCTAAATCTATAATATTCTATTTTGAAATGACATCAACTTAACTCTCATAGTATTGACACTCTCTGTTCCTATTCCCCTTCCCCCTTTAGGTTGTTTTTGTCACAAATTACATCTTTATAGCTTGTATGCACAATAATATAGACTTAGGATTAAATTTTAATCTTTTTTTTAAGTTCATGTAAGAAAAAAAAGAGTTTTGACTCAAGAATACAATAATACTACCATTTATATTTACCCATATAGTTATCTTTATTGTGGATCTTTTCTCTTCTTTTCACTTCAGGTTACCATCTTGTAGCCTTTTCTTTAATTCTGAAGGACTCCCTTTAGCAATTCTTGCAGCGAATGTTTAATGATGTCATACTCTCTCAGCTTATTTATCTGGGAATCTTACCCTCATATTTGAAAGTCAGGTTTGCTTTTATGTAATTCTTGGTGATACAGTTTTCCTTTCAGCATGCTAAATATGCCATTTCAATGTTTTCTTTCCTCTATGATTCCTGATGAGAAGTCAGCACCTAATCTTATTAGGGCTCTCTTTTATGATGTACATGTTGCCCTCTCTGGTGGATGTAAGGATTCTTTCTTTGGCATTTCATTGTCTTAGTGTGGGACTATTCAACTTTACTCTATTTGAAATTCATTGAACTTCTTGGAACTGCAGATTCATGTTTTTTGTTAAATTTAGGAATTTTCAGCCAGGATTTTTTTTTTTTAATATTCTTTCTGCCCCTTTTCTCTCTCTTCTCCTTCTGAACTCCCATAAAGCATATATTGGTATGCTTGATGATGTCCCACAGTTCTTGTAGGCTTTCACTTTTCTTCATTCTATTGCATTTCTGATCCTTATACTGAATAGATTCAATTGTCCTAGCTCCAATTTACTGATTCTTTCTTCTGTCAGCTCCAATCTCCTGATGCACACTTCCAGGGAATGTTTATTTCTGTTTTTGTGGTATTTTGCTCCTTTTTAGTTCTTTCTAAAATTTCTATCTCATATATACAGTTTGTTCATGTGTCATTTTCCTGATTACTTTTAGTACTTTGTCCATGTTTTATTTTAGCTCTTTGAAATATTTAAGACATTTTTATAGAGTGTATATGTGGTAAGTCCAAGGTTTGTTATTCTTCATTAATGGTTTCTGTGTTTTATCTTGATCCTTTGCGTGGACTATTGTTTCTTGCTTCTTTGTATGCCTTGTCTTTGTAGGCACTGGATATTTTAATATGCTACCTGTGGAATTTAGTCACTGCAATGTCTGGCCTTAAGCTTGTATCCATCTAGTTTTACTACAGATATTTCCTTGAGTGCCAGGAACTAAAAAGAAAAAAACAAAAAATAGAACAAACAAGAAAGAACAGAAACACCTTTTTTAGTCTTTTCTGTTTAGCCTGTGAAGGTGCTTTTGCTGCCTGACAATGAATTTAAAGAACATACTGAGGGAAAGGTGTAGGATCCTCCCCAGTCTCTTTTAGTATGCTTGTCCTGGACATGCACATGCTGCCCTAGGAATTCTCCTATTTACACAGATCTGAATTTTCCTCTTCCTCTTAGAAATAGTATTTTTTTCCCTGTCACAGGCACTACATTATAAGTCCCAAACATGGAAATCCTTGCCCCAGGGAGCTGTGATTTTACTATTATCTTATAGCTTTCAAGCTGCCCTGCAAGCAGTGTCTGCACATGGAATGTATTGAGATGTTAAGTCTGTGATAAGTCTCCTGGTCGAGCCTGTAGGCTTAACCAGACAGATTGGCATAGATACGCATGCAATGATGTATGTCTACAGGGTTCTTCTACTTCTTCTGGACTTGGGAACATGAGCCAGCATGGCTTTGAGCTGGTGAGGAGATGGGGGAAGGTTAGCAAGGGTGCTTAAGTTATTTCTATCATTTTTGGGGGGTGGGGTGGGGTGGAGGGTGCATGGTCCAGGAATTGAAGCCGGGTTTCCTGAATGGAAGGCAAACATTCTACCACTGAACCACCTGTGCATCCTTCTATCATTTTTATGTTGCCTTTTTCTTGATAAGGTGCTGTATTAGTTTGCAAGCTGCTGGAATGTGATATATCAGAACTGGGATGGCTTGCATAAAAGGGAATTTAAAAAATTACAAGTTTACAGTTCTAAGGAAGTGTAAGGGTCCAAATTAAGGCACCAACAAGAGGTTACCTTCACTCAAGAAAGGCCAATGGATCAGGAACACTTCTGTAGCTAGGAAGGCAGATGACTGGTATCTGCTGGTCCCTTGCTCTTAAGTTCTATTGCATTCAGCCTCTGTTCCTTTGGGGGGTTCCTCACTTTACTTCTCCAGGGCTGGCTTTCATCTCTTGGCTTCCCATGGCTCTCTCCAGGTTCTGGGTTGCTTAACATCTCATGGTGATGACTGCTGGGCTCCAGGAATCTCCAAACATTTGTGTCTCTGTTCTCCACATGTCCACATCTATGTCAGCTCTGCTGTGAAGTTTCTGTTGTCTCTGAGGCTTCTGTCATTTCTTTAGGATGTCATTTCTCCTGAATGCTCCTCTTTTAAAGGATTCCAGTAAACTAATCAAGACCCACCAGGAATGGGTGGGGTCACATCTCCATCTAATCAAAGATTATACCATAAATTGGGTCTGTCACATCCAAGATTGGATCAGGATTAAAACATGGCTTTTCTAGGGTACAAAATATTTTCAAACTGGCAAAGGTGCTCTCTCAATTACTGCAACATTTTAACTATTTTCCAGAGCTATGAGAAAGGGGGTTCTGCTAGGTTTGCTTGTAGTTTAAAGCTCTTTGACGGTACAGGACCCTGGAATGTCTCATTCTGCCAGATTGGAGACCCCTTTTCTTCTGTTTCTTTTATTTTATATAGATATCTTAGGGTCACAGTTCAAGATATCATCCAGTTTTATTTCCCCATTGTGACAGGGAAATATGACCTTCATGACTTTACTGCTCCATAGGCATAGATTATTCCCTGCATGCAAACAACCTGATGTCTAAGTGCGCATCTTTTTACTTTCAGATCTTCCTGGCACCAAAGCCCAATACCTGGCTCAAAGGATGGGTTCAGTAATGTTTGTTGAGTAAATGAATGATTGTGAATTTGCTGGAAAAGGGCACTGAATTAAATCTCCCAACCTCACAATGCTATTTTAGGCAAGTCAGCACATCACTCTGGTTTTTGCTTTCTCACTTATAAAATCAAAATAGCATCTGCCTTTAATGGCTTTTGTGAATCAATGAAAATATTGGCCTTGAATACAGTTAAAAAGTATGACACACCATTAAGAACAGGCGCTATAAATCTTACTGAGGTGAAACGATGATAATAGAAAAATACTTTTCCTTCCCCATATGAATTTCTGAAGTTCTCTAGAATTTATTTTCTTGCATCAGTGAGTGTCATTGGACATATTACCTTTTATATAATGAGCTTTACAGCTTGTTACTAATGGTGTTCATCACAAAAGTTTAGATATGATTGCTCTGCTAACGGAAATAGAACTACCAGGAGTTTCTTTAAATGAAGATACAAGAAAAATATTGGACTAAGAATAAGTTCTAGATCATGGCTGTCCCTCAAACATATTCTTGGGATAGTGTCAATGAACTCATGTTTGTATTTGGAAGGGGAGTAATACTGTAAATTTTTAAATTTAATGTTTTCACATTGAAACACAAAGACAATTGGCATATTCCTTTGACAACCATGAGAGTAAAACAAAAGGGAAAGAGAAGCATTCTCCCATTCCCGAAAGGAATGCAAGGTTGTTTCTGTGCATCAGTGTTTAACTGATCATAACCATGTGTCAGCATTTTGACAAGGTTGATATATAGTGTTCAGTGATTCTTGCAGTACCACATCTAAGGTTATACACATACTAATAGCTGGCATTTATCTTTTTTTTTATAAACTTTTTTATTAATTAAAAAACTTAACAAAAGAACATTAAGATATCATTCCATTCTACATATACAATCAGTAATTCTTAATATCATCACATAGTTGCATATTCATCATTTCTTAGAACATTTGCATCGATTTAGAAAAAGAAATAAAGAGACATCAGAAAAAGAAATAAAACGATAATAGAGAAAAAAGGATTATACATACCATACCCCTTACCCCTTGCTTTCATTTATCACTAGCATTTCAAACTACATTTATTTTAACATTTGTTCCCCCTATTATTTATTTTTATTCCATATGTTCTACTCTTTTGTTGATATAGTAGCTAAAAGGAGCATCAGACACAGGGTTTTCATATTCACAGAGTCTCATTGTGAAAGCTATATCATTGTTCAATCATCATCAAGAAACATGGCTACTGGAACACAGCCCTACATTTTCAGGCAGTTCCCTCCAGCCTCTCTGCTACATCTTGAACAACAAGGTGATATCTACTTAATGCATAAGAATAACCTCCAGGGTAACCTCTCGACTCTGTTTGGAATCTCTCCGCCATTGACACTTAGTCTCATTTCGCTCTTCCCCCTTTGGTCAAGAAGGTTCTCTCAATCCCTTGATGTTAATTCTCAGCTCATTCTAGGGTTTTTTTCCGTCCCTTGATGCTGAATCTCAGCTCATTCCAGGATCTCTGTCCCACGTTGCCAGGAAGGTACACATCCCTGGGAGTCATGTCCCACGCAGAGAGGGGGAGGGTGGTGAGACTGCTCATGTTGGCTGGAGAGAGAGGCCACATCTGAGTAACAAAAGAGGCCCTCCTGGGGGTGACTCTTAGGCCTAAATTTTAAGTAGACTTGACCTATCCTT
>PVIY010048488.1:0-17263 GCA_004026745.1 Myrmecophaga tridactyla
CTAGAAGGCTCTCGGGTATTGCTAAGGCAGCTCAGGAAGACAGCAGTTAAGAGATGGAATGGAGGCCTAGTCCTTGCCAAGTTCACACTGTGCAACTCACTGCTGTTATTTTCTTCAACAAACATTAATTGAGCACCTACTTGCATGTCACACACTGTTCCAGATGCTGGGGATACAGCCATGAATTAACCTGGCAGAGTCCCTGTAACCATCCAGCAAATATTTCAGGAATGAGACATCGACCAGCAACCCGATAAACACAATAACCTCAACTGGTGGCGAACACTGTGAAGAAAATAAATGCTATGTAGAGGGGAAGGAAGGGGACAGCAAAGGTCAAGTTCCAGAGGTGGGAATGAGCTTTGAATGTCTGAAGAACAGTAAGGAAGCCGGGGCAGCTGGAGCATAATAAGCAAAAAGGCAAACAAACAAACAAAAAAAGGTGTGAGAGAGAAACAGGAGCTGGCTCACGTAAACCCTTGGCACTCTTGGTAAGGACTTTGTTCTGTGGATAATATCAAAGTCACAGGCCACATTTTAAAAGTCACCGAGGCTGCTGTGGAGAAGGGCAGGGAAGAGAACAAGCAGGGAGTCCACAGGCCGTGCGCTCACAGGGCCTGCAGTTTTTCCAACCTGGGCCTCTTGCCCCATTTGACTCTTGGCCAGAGACAGACTTAAGGCAGAGCTATTGCTGATTTCTGCACTTAGAAAGAGGGAAGGGGCAGAGTTTCCTCCTGGAGCCCAACCCTCAAGTCTGTGCTTGTCCGCTTACCCAAATACTCCCTGATGGAGACCACCTTCTCCAAGAAGCCCTCCAGGTCCAGCCAGGCACACAATGTTTCCTCTGGCCCGACCTCTGTGCCCATTTTCAGTGGTAGGTAGTGGTGGGTGAGCTTGTTTTCCTCTGCCGCACGCAGGTCGGTTTTGTTGCCCAGCTAGTCTGCAAGCTTCTGCAAGGCAGAACAGTAGGAGAGATGCTCTGTGCTAGGGGAGAAAGAAAGAGTTGGACAAAGGGTAAAAGCACTTTAAATACTCCTTTCATTGATATTTTAGGAAAATAAGTCTCTTTGTTGCATTGACTGGAATAGAATGAGATTGGATTTGGATTGAAATGCTGGCAGGTATTGCCGGTATTGATGTGGGTGGCACTGGACCTTCCAGAGACTTCTTTCATTAAATTGGACTAGAAAAAATGCTAATAGAAGCTACAGATTTTTAAAGAATGGCCTCAGCCCCAGCCACGTGCCACAGAAGCCACAAAGTTTATAACGCATCGAACGTACAAATTTTCCCAATTAAGAACACTTGTGGGCGGGCCACGGTGGCTCTGTGGCAGAGTTCTCGCCTGCCATGCCGGAGACCCGGGTTTGATTCCCAGTGCCTGCCAATGCAAAAAAGAAAAAAAGATAAAAAAGAACACTTGTTATTCAGAAGAAGAAAAGCTCAGTAACTGAACTCTTTTACATTCTAGTTTCAACTTCTACCTCTCTTACCACTTGAGTCTGCCCCCCCAAGCCATGACACAAATCATGACTAAACTCCCTTATAAAGAACTGGTTTTGGGGAGACCCGGAGCTATTTGGTACACTGAGGGTGAACTGGTCCCCATGACTTCAGCAATTATTTCTGATGAGTGTGAACATATGTGGCCACCATTTCCTATGAACTATAAGCAGATGTGTGTTTATGTGTGTCCACCTCCATACTTACACATGTGTGCATGCACATTCCTGTTTAACCACACACCCATATGTGCGTGCATGCGTGTGTGTGAGTTCCTCCACATGCTCTACTTTGAAAAAAGGCCCTAAATTAAAGTCTTGCTAAGACCACAAAATGTATCTCTTATTAATCTTATGGGCTTAATTTAAGCCTTTTCCATGAGGACATATCGTCTTACGAAATGCCCATGGATTTCACGGTCTGAATCTGTTCTTCAGACCTGCTTGTTTCACCCCTGGCGCCTTCTCCCAGGGTCTGCCCCTCATCTTAACCCTGGTCCCAGGGTTTCCCTTTCTTTACAGTCTCAGCCAAATAGGGTGACCCCTCAGCCAATAGGTGAACCACACTCACCTCCACTGTTAATCTTTAACATGTTAATCTTTACCATTGACTTACTGTTAAAAACCATTATACATATATATTGTGTGTATTTTATGTATAAGGTACAGAGCATTTTCTTAGAGGAGGAAATGTGCTGGCTGGTGGTGCAATCTATTGAGAATCAAGAATTCTAATTGGCCCTCGGTATCAATCAGATGCTGGAAGCACAGGGAAGGGGGAAGCTTGAGTTACACAGCAATGGGTGGAGATGACTACACCATGGGTTTACAGCCCATCACAGGCCCGCCCACAGTAGGGCTTGAACTTCTGAGGCCAATGCTGGTGGACTACGCTCAGTGTGGCTGGGAATATGTACCCAGCCATACATGATTTCCTGCCCCTACATGCTTCCACAGATGTGACCACATGGGAGTCTGAGTGTGTGTGTGTGTGTGTGTGTGTGTGTGGTGGTGGTGGGCAATACTCCTTGACCTCTGAGCACACTGTTTCCTAATGCCCAGAGGCTAAATGTAAACTTTGGCCAATATAGATTAACTGTGGAGCAAACCCAGTTTATGGAGCCTTAAACCGTGAGTAATGCTCAGTAAAAGAGTCAGAAGAGCACCATCAAGGACCCAAAGCTTGCCAGCTCTAGTGTGGCTCCACCATCTATTTGTAAAGGCTTTAGTATCCAGCTGCATGTGTCAGGGTTTTCTAGAGAAACAGAACCAACAGGAGATATCTGTAAATATAAGGTTTATAAATGTGTCTCACGCAACTGTGGGAATGCAAGAGTCCCCAATCCATAGGGTAGGTTGTGAGGCTGGCAACTCCGATGAAGGGTCATGACGAACGCCACAGGAGAGGTTCGCTGGCTGAAGAAGCAGTGAAAATTCTCTCTTCTCCCTTAAAAGTCTTCAACTAAATGGATCAAATCCAACGGACTGGATTATCTCATTTGCAGGAGACATGCCCTTAGTTGATCATAGATGTGATCAGCCACAGCTGTGGTCAATTAATAATATTTAATAAACCAGTCTTCCAGTTTATCAACCAGCAGTAATGGTTAGGCCAGTGCTTGCCTGACTAGACAACTGGGCACCATCACATGACTAAGTTGACTCCTGAACCCAACCATCACATCCCTCTGCTGGGACAGGGTGACGGGTGCTTTACCTTATGAATCATCCAAGGGCTGTGTCCCACAAGGATGATGCATTGGTTTCCAGTGGCTACTGGAACAAATTACTGCATACTGAAGGGCTTAAAACAGCAGAAACTTATTCTCTTGCACTTCTGGAGGCCAGACGTCTGAAATCAGAATCACGGGGCCAAAGTTGAGGTGCCAGCAGGGCCACACTCCCTCCAGAGACTTTGGGGAGAATCCATTCCTTGCTCTTCCAGTTTACAGTGGCTGTCGGAATTCCTTGGCTTGTGGCCAGAATGCTACCATCCTACCTCTGTCTTCATATCGCCCTCACCTGTGGGTGTGCTAAAATCTCCTTCTGATGTACTTGCAACCAGGGTCCATTCAGATAACCCAGTCTAATCTCCCCATCTCAAAATCTCAACTGCATCTACAAAGACTATAATCTAAGATAACATTTACAGGTTCTAGGTATTAGGATCTGAGACCTTTGGAGCCATTGCTCAATCTACTACAAGTGATATGGTTTTTTTGGAAACTATGTAATAAAAATGCAAAACAGTTTCATTGCATTTTCCTTATTAGGATTATAGTATACCACACAAAGAACTCTGCCAGCAATGTGGAGAGCAGCTGAATGGGATGCCCACCTTCCCTCTCTGCCACAGACCAGAATGAGAGCTCCAAGGGTCCCAGAAACCCTCACTAATTTTAATTTGCAACTTAGTGGTGTTGACAAAACATGCCAAGAACACCTGTAGCCCAAGATATCTAAACTGGATGTGCTGGTTTGAAAGGATTATGTGCCCAGAAAAGCCATGTTTTAATCCTGATCCATCTCATGAAGGCAGACATTTCTTTTAAACCCTATTCAGTATTGTATGTTGTAAAACTTGATTAGATTATCTCCAAGGAGATGCGACTAGCCAAGTTGTGGGTATTAACCTTTGATTAGAGGGAAATGTGACTCCATTCATTCCAGGTGGGTCTTGATTAGTTTATTGGAATCCTTTAAAATAGGAAACATATTTGGAAAAAGCTTCAGAGCCACAAAAGCTACAGGCAGCCAGAGACATTTGGAGATGAATAAAGAAAATGCCCCTGGAGGAGCTTCATGAAACAAGAAGCCTGGAGAGGAAGCTAGCAGACATTGCCATGTTCACCATGTGTCTTTCCAGTTGAGAGAGAAACCCTGAACTTCATCTGCCTTTCTTGAGTGAAGATAACCTCTTGTCGGTGCCTTAATTTGGACATTTTTATAGACTTGCTTTAATTCGGACATTTCCATGGCCTTAGAACTGTAAACTTGTAACTTATTAAATTCCCCCTTTAAGAAGCCATTCCATTTCTGGTGTATAACATTCTAGCAGCTAGCAAACTAGAGCAAGAGCACACAGACATGGTTCCCCACAGCACCCTGGAGTTCTCTTCTAGGGAGCAAGCCTGGGGGAAAGTACCACCTGGAGCCAAATGGGGGCAGCTCAGAGTTCCAGAGGGTAAGATCCATCAGAGAGTTACCCCAAGCAGTGGGTTGGGCATATGGGACACAGTATCTGGCTCCCAGAAAAGACGGCTATGTTAAGGTCCAAAGCACTAACCTTGGGTCTTTAGATTCTGAAGGAAATTGGGGGCTGGGTCTTCAGATTCTGGAGAAAAGTCAAATATTCTGTTATCTATTACTGTGTGACAATCACCCCTAAACTTAACAGCTTAAGACCACAGGAATCATTTATTTTACTCATGAATCTGCAACTTGGGTGGGGATTGGCAGGAATGGTTTATCTTTGCACCATGTTGCCTCAGCTAGAACCACTTGATTAGGGCTGGAGAACCCACTTTCAAGATGCCTCACTGACATGGCTGGCAAATGGGTGCTGGGAGATTAGCCAAGGCTGGGGAGCCTCAGTCCTTTTCCACATGAGCCTCTTCATGGGCTGTTGTGGCTTCCTTACATAAGCTAAGGAGCCTGAAATTTATGCTGAGTTCTATAGAGGAATTTAAGCAGAAGAGCAGCCAATCATCTTTTA
Organism: Myrmecophaga tridactyla; assembly: GCA_004026745.1. NCBI lineage: Eukaryota > Metazoa > Chordata > Mammalia > Pilosa > Myrmecophagidae > Myrmecophaga > Myrmecophaga tridactyla. The sequence goes on from PVIY010048488.1 coordinate 5,218, forward strand.
AGTTGGTGACTCTGGCTGATTTCTAATGGGTGGGTTGACAGAGGCACCAATATTGGGGGATGGGGTGGAAGGAGAAGGGAAGGAAACGTATTTATTTAATGCCCCTACGTACCAGGCAGTGTGCAGACCGTCACAGCTGATAGCATATGGTTTCTAGTATAGGTTTCAGCATCAAGGAACGAAATTCCAGAGGCAGCTTACCAGCAGTATGCCCTTGCTTAACTTCTCCAAGCCTGTCTTTTCATCCGTAAATGCTGATGATAATACCTGCTCTACCCATTAGATATCAGTGTACTGCCTTGTATGTAGAAGATGCTCTATTAATGGAGGATATTTTTATTTTAACAGATACATCTGGCACTATTTCAAGGCCCATGGGGGGTTGATGAGTTAGGAGTTAGGTAGGAAAATAGGGATCATATTATCCACATGTTTCTAGGGAGCTTTCAGTATAAGTTCTGTTTGGTGCTTAACCCTGAGAGCAAACATAGAAAAAGGACAAGATTTGGTCTCAATCCCACGGGATCACGCAATTTCGCGCTTGTATGCAGCTGTCCTTTCCTTCCTGAGAATTGGCCTAACGAGTCTCAAATCCTGGAAACACCATCAGATAACGCAAAACATTACGGCAGCTAAAGTTCTCCCATCTGTCTCCAAACAGGGATCCAGCCTTTTCACATACATGAACTCATTGCCTCATCTCAAAACCCTGGAAGTAAGGTGTTTGTTACGCCTGCTTCCCCCACCTCCACGCCCAGCCTGGGAAACTGACTCCATAAATTGAGTCTCTAGCCCTCATCAAACTCTTACTAAGTGGCAGAAACAGGATTTAATTCAGACTGTCTAACTCCCAACTCCATGCCCATTCTACTGCTGCTTTGGATGGTGAACAGCAGAGACCAAGGTGATCTTGACTTGTAACCAACAGTTCCTATCTTCCCTTCCAACTGCTCCCAAGAACCTCACATCACATAGCTGAGTATTTTCCACAGTGCCAAGCTGAGGTCTGGGCATATAATAGAAGCTTCATGATATTTGTTGCCTAGAAACTAAATATTTCTTTTGACACTTAGATGCTTTCTGAAATAACACTGATTGTATCTAAACAGACTATCATATCACAGGCTAGTGACAAAAAGAGCTTCAATTATTGAACAGCTATTGAACCAGATGCTTCACAAATTTTCTCTTATTCCCAAAGCAATTGTATTCATTTCAGTAACCAACTGTTGAAGGCCTACTGTGTGCCAAACAGTGGGCTACAGAGCTATTTTATAGATGAGCAAAATAAGGCCCTGAGATGGAGTGAGTTACTAAAGGGGTGAGTCCCCACCAATGACCCAGATCTGTCAGATGCCAAAGCCCATGCCCTCTGCTCTACTCAACCTATTTTCACTATAGGTGGGCATTTTGCTAACAGTACAACAATATTAGGATGGTTGGAACAAAGATAATTATTGTCGAAGGTTCAGTCATACCTACCCCCACAAACCAGCATGCCACAGTGCTACCAAGGGATATCTACTTGAGACTGACTTTGAGCTGTCCCTCTGCAGCAGCAGCCTCACTCATGGATTCCCCCGAGCTATCTGCCCTCCCCAGCAAGGCTGTATCTTATTCCTATCTACTTCATTACAGTGTTCTCACAGCACTGTGCATAAATTAATGAGCATACATTTTTCTGTAAGAAATAGCCCCCGTACTATAGCGTTAATTCACAGGGACAACAAAATAAAGCATTGGGTTTCGAGGGTAAGAACAATGGTGGCTTTTTTCACATTCCTTTTAAAATGTAGAACTTGGACTTAACCTTTGCGTGGCTGCCTCTAGCGCCTAGGAGGGAGAACCCTCTTGTGGAGTCACTACCCAAATCAGGAGAGCCAAGAACAGTCACCAGTGGGTGGGTAGGGGGGATCACTGATGAGTGGGGCTGATGCATTATAATTAATGGTAATAAAAATAGATACTGCATGAGAGAGAAGTGCCAAGCTAGGAATCCCTACCCTCAGATAGAGTTTCTCACAGGTAATGGAAAGAAAAAAGGAAAGAAAAAAAAAAAGTCACTTCTTAGAGGAAACCTGATCTACCCTTTGCCCACATAGGATTTTTTTTAAGTTAGAAAATGCAACCATAGACAGCAGCCCCAGGAAAAATTAGAATAACTCTATTTAGAAAACTTTCTTTCCTGCAACCCATGGGAACTGGTAATGCTATAGGTAGTTACATCTGAAATGTCTAAGAGCACAGCATTGAGTCTGTGGCTTCTGGGCACTATGGAGACCCCAGCACCCGGTATTTCTGGGTGAAGGACAGCATCCCAGCACCCCTGAGACTAACCCTATAAAGAAGGAGTACAAGAAGGGAGTTCGGAGGGGAAGAACGGGACGAAAGCGGGGGAAGAGGGCCGTTCTTCTGCTGGTCTGGCCACTTCCCAGTTGCTGCTGTCAGTCAAATCCCTTCGGTCATTCAGGCATCCATTCCAGGCGCGCAGTGCGCGCAAGGCTGAACCCGGCGCGGAGATGGAGTCAAGTCGGTGTCTGCCCCCCAAGGACCGTGTATGCAGCCCCGGCCTGGCAACCTATAGCACCTCCGGACCACTGCGAGGGTTGGCTCCGAGGGCGCCCGCTTCACGGAGGCGCCCACTTCTCACACCCGCGCGTCGGGCGGTTGGCGCCCGGCTGCTCCCCACCGCGCCCTCGGCCCCCTCTGCCAGGGGAGGAGACCACGCGCCCCAGCCACCCGCCCGGACTCTGGGACCCGCCGCGTGGGGGCGCTCGCGCGCAGACCCGGCAGAAGGCAGCCCAGGCACGCGGACCCCCTCCACTCCCGGGCAGGAAAAAAAAAAAAAGACCAGCACGCCCATTTCTGCGCCTTCCTGACCCAAAAGCCGCGAGCCTGGCCCTTTCCGCGGACGCCAGGCCCGCAGCGGCTGCATCCCCACCTTCGCCTCCAGACGTCCCCTGCAGGCCCGGGGCGGAGCGCGACCCTGCACCAAGGGCCGCCAGGACTGAGGCAGGACCGCCAGGCCGGGCCGGGCGTCGCAGGAAGGCTGGCAGCACCCGGGGCCTGAGAACCCACCTCACATCCCGCTCGCTCCTGGCGCAGCCTCGGGCCCACTTGCCGGTGTTCCCGGCATCCACGCGGGCCCCAAACCTTAAGTTCTCGCCCTTTTCGTTAGAACAAGCTCCCCCATGAGCCCGCGGCCTCCAGCCCGTTTTTGGGTTTTGTTTTGCGTGAGGACCCTCCTGGCCGCCACGTGGGGCAGAAGCAAAAGGCCCGGAGGACGGGGGGCGGCGGCGGCCCGGGGGGGACCCTACTTCCACCCCAGCCCCCTGCTCCCGGCCTCGGCGCCTGCCCCGCGCGCAGGGGACGCCGCCTCCGGGCAGTTTCCTCACCCGGGCCTGGGGCGCCGCGGGACGCGTTTTCTGAGCCGGATGATTCGTGTGAGCAGAGTTCCCGCTCCTTAGCGTGCCCCAAACGTCAGGGAAAACAAAAACACCGCGCTGGGCGGGACTGTGCGCAGGGCCGAGGTGGCGGGGTGCGGCCCGGGGAGCTGGGGAGGCGCCGGAAGCCACGCTGCAGGCCCGCTCTGCGGCGCCCGCCCGCGCTCAACGAAATACGAGGCACGAGGGCTCCTCCGGTTTGGCACTGAGCCCTCCCTCCTTCTCTTCCTTCCACGGTCCCCGACGAGGGCCAGAACATTGCTTGGGCCAATGCCCCGAAGAGAAGGCTCGGGGTCGTCTGGGGACCGCTTCCTGCCCACACTGGGATTTGGCGCTCAGAGTTATTGGGGGGGTGGGGAGGCAGACTCCGGCATCCCTGGGCTCTGAGGCTGGGGTGCCGAGCTGCGTGGAGGGCCTGAGGCCGGCTGGGTCAGGGTAAGGGGAGCTGCCCAAGGAGGGTTTCTGCAGCCTTTATAGACTGGAAAAATTGTCTTCTTTTTTTTTTTAAGCTTCTGGTCGTCTGGTTTGGCACTGAGCCCTTCCCCCCCCCCGCCCCCGCTCCCCGCCTCCCCCAGCCCGCTCCTTCCTTTCTTCCACGGTCCCCAACGAGGGCCAGAAGTGTTTGCCTGGAACATAGACCTTCCTATGCACTGATTTTGGAAACAGCAGACAAGCTGCTCCTTCTGCCGTGATGGACCCTCTTCTTTCTGAAATGACTCCAAACCTCTAGTCAGGGAAGCCCTTGGGGGGCCGATGCAGCTGGTTTCTCTCTTTCTCAAAAGTTCCCTCAGTGAGGGTGTGTCAACAACCCTAGGCTGGCGGTGAGTGCCGGTTTTGGTTGGGGGTCCTTGGGCCTTGTCCTGGAGAACTTTCTGCCCAACTCTAATCACAAAGGCCCCCAAAGACTATCCTTGACCAGAAGTCAAGGCTAAAGATGATTTTGTCACAGCATAAGCTCAGGGGGCCACTCCCACCCACCCCCACTGCTACCTTCCAGAGAATCAGATCCCAGGGGACTTCTAGCTTGAAGTAAAAGGAGACCTTTCACAGCAGCCCGAATTTCCTACAGGTCCACAAAAGTTTTCTCTTGACCAGCCAGAGTTTCTCCTACTCATGCTTGATGGAACAAGCCTAGGCCTTTGGGGTACAGGTCTGAGGGGAGAAGAAGGAAAGGTGGGAATTCAGAGACTAGGGTGGGGTAGACTGGAGGCGCCTGGCACTTGCGTGCTTCTGGAGCAGCTGCTCTGGACACCGGGACTGGAAGCTGAGATTGCCTTAGGGTCAGGCTAGCACCTGTAAGATGCCTTCCAAGCATAGTGTGGCAAAGACTGTCAGGGAGGAGGTGAGGCAGAGAGAGAGCTATGGAGTGTGAAGAGACCCCAGCTAAGCTTGTAACCTTTGTAGGGTGGTATCCAACTGCAACTGCTGGTGGGAAATTCTGGCCCAGTCTTGCTAGAACCAGTTTCCTATAAAAAATAGGACAGGGATAGCTCGTGGTTTATGGACATGTGCCCATATATCCTCATATATTGAATAATGCTGCTACGGGCTTTGTGAGCTTGCTCTGTAATAGCTTTTCATATGGGTACACACTATATTATCCAAGGATGCATGTCCTGTGTCTGTTGTAGTCTGTCTCTAGTGCTGTACACGTTGCCTGGAAGCTCCTAGCAGGGCAGACTTGGGCTTGGGGCCAAGGGGCCTCAAAGAGGGCAGCACTGGGTGGGACGGTGAGTCTGAAGCTCCAGGAAAGGCCCAGAAAACCCGTGTTCACAAAACATGGATGGGCCCCAGGCCCAGGGGAAGTTCGAGCTGATAAATCCAAGATTTCCTGGATCTGTGCACAGCGCAGGGGGTACATTCTCTGCAAAGTCTGTGGCCAAGGTTGCAAAGATTGCATACTCTGTCAAGGTTAGGACACTCATCACCCCAGCCTGGAACCAGCAGGGACTTGAGAGATAATCCAAACCTCATCTAACCGTGGGAGAGAATGAGAGAGGAGACAAGTGTTGGCCAAAGGTCACAGACCAGGAATTCACTGTCCCGTCTCACTTGCCCACCCCAGACCAGGGCCCACCCCAGACCAGGGCCCACCCCCCATAATGCTGGCTGTGCTTGCCAGTGGGATATTCCCAAGCATGTGACTGAAGACGTCTTGGAAAGGAGGAGTTGCCCTTTCTTCCTATGCCTCCCAGGGTCCTGGGAGACCGGCTCTGGGGGGGTCCCCAGTACAGCAATGCAGAGAACCCTGGATAGGGTGGCCTGGACATTGCTGTGCCCCTTCCAACCCTCAGCAGACATAGACTGGATTTCTCCTGGAAGCTGCCCCAGGCACTGAGTCAGAGCCAACTTAGAAGAGAAACAGCTCTAAGGCCTCAAAACCAGGACAGGTCCCCAGGAGCTGAGTGTCTTAAGGGGAATCCCAGGGTTTCTACTTCCTCCTCTGTGACATCCCCAGAGGACTTCCTGGAACAAGAGAAAGCTTTTGAAATCAAACTGATAAGAAAACAGACACTTTGAGGGATAAATACATGTCTTACCCATAGAAAGCAAAGCCAAAGCTTGAGCCCAGGCTCTGGACTCCCATTCCAGTGCTCCTAGCACAATCTCCCAAGAAAGTTTAAAGTGAATAAAGAAATGTGGCTTTGAGACTCAGGCCTTGAGAACCACCGGTTTGCGCAGGCGACAGCTAAAAAAGAAAACTGATGTGGAGAGACGAGTGCCGAGAAAGAACTAATCCCCCAGCTTCTCAAACAGCAGCAAACCACCCCACCCCCAGCCGCTGCTCTCCCTCCTTGACCGGGCGCCCTTCTCCCAGAGAACCAGCTCCACGTGTTCCCAGCCGTGTGCCCTGACCAAAGACGCAAAGAATCTTCGTTTTTGGAGCTCAGCGACTCGGTTCCCAGGTTGAAGAGGCCAGGGGGCCGGAGCAGAGCCTAAGCTGAGGGACCGAGGCACGGGAGTCTTGCCTTTACTTTCTCCTCCCTGACCACCCATCCGGAAAGCACCACAACGGCCCCAGACGCCCGGCCCTCGCCTCCCAGTGGGCACCCTGCCGGTCTGCGCCGTTCCCGGATTCTGCGTCGCCGCTGCCAGCCGGAATCAACTTCAGTGGAGGCCGCATGGAGCTGTTGGGCGCTCCTCCCACCCGTGGGACCCGCTGAGATAAGTCTGAGACCGCGCCCGACGAGAAGAGAGCGTGGAGCCAGGGCGGTACTGGCCGCGGGGCAGCCGGCCCGGCGAGGAGAGGAAGGAAAGGCGCACTGCGCCGCTAAGTAGATTCTCAGGCGTCCGCCTGCGGCCACTGCCAAACCTCCCCACTTCTCTCTCCCACTCCCTCCCCCTGTCCCTCGAGGATCGCTCTGGTCCCGGGTTCCTAGGAGAGGGGTGGGGCGCTGTCAACCGGAAAAGCAAAAGCTTGCGAGAGGTGACCGAGCTCCCTCGAACTCTCCCATCCCACCGGGCGGCTCCCGGATGGAATCTAACCCGCAAATAGCAGCCCCCAGCGGGGCACAGTGACCCGGGGTGGGGGCAGGAGTACCCAGCGGGGCCTGGACGAGGTAGGAGCGCCGCCCCTTACGAAAAGCAGCCCAGTTGCTTCCTCCTCGACGCTTCCTCTAAGCCTCTCTCCCTGCCCTTCCTCCCGGACAGCCCCTTACACGGTCCTCCGCCCACCCTTTTCCCTCTTCCCTCTTCCCTCTTCCCTCTCCACCTCTATCCTCCCCTTTACTTCTCTCCGCGTCCCCTCTCCGCCTTCCCCCCACCCCCCATCTTCCTCCTCCCTTTCTCTTTGGGCATCCGCCCAGTCAATCACGGCCGTTGCCGGCCCCCGCCAGGCCCCTCTACTCCTCCCAGGCTCTTGGAGCGCCTCGGGCTCCCTGTCTCCCGCCGCCCTCCGCTTTGCGCAGAGCCGGGCGATCTGTCAGCGGAGCCGGCCGGGGGTGGGAGGTGGTGTGGGGGGAGCCGCCCGGCCCGCCGGGGCTCGGGTTACCAGTGACTGACAGCGTCTCCATGGCGAATAATTTGACTCCAACTATTGTCTGGCGCGGGCAGGCCTGGGGTCAAATAACTGGACCAATCAGGGCGCGGGCCGCCGTGCCTCATGCCCGCTTAGAATAATATTATTAAAAAAGCAGCGAACGAGCTAGACGGGAGGGAGAGCCAGCGAGAAGCGAGCGAGGGAGCGGCGGGCGGGCCTGCGCGGAGCATGCGGAGCGGCGCCCCGGGCGGCCCCCCGGCTTGGGCACGGGCGAGGCGCGCCGGCGGCGGGGGCGCGGGGCGGCGCAGGAACCGCGGCTGGCGCCGGGACGCACTGCAGTGACTTGAGGCTCGCGGGGAGCCAGTACCCGGCCAGGGGGGCCGCCCCGCCCGCCTCCTCGGCCCGGGCGGGGAAGCGCCCATGCGGGACTGCGCGGCGCGGTGAGGGCGCGCGCGGGCGGGCGGGGGCGCAGCTGGCACCATGTCCATGCTGCCCACCTTCGGCTTCACGCAGGAGCAAGTGGCGTGCGTGTGCGAGGTGCTACAGCAGGGCGGCAACATCGAGCGGCTGGGCCGTTTCCTGTGGTCGCTGCCCGCCTGCGAGCACCTCCACAAGAATGAAAGCGTGCTCAAGGCCAAGGCCGTGGTGGCCTTCCACCGAGGCAACTTCCGCGAGCTCTACAAAATCCTGGAGAGCCACCAGTTCTCGCCGCACAACCACGCCAAGCTGCAGCAGCTGTGGCTCAAGGCGCACTACATCGAGGCGGAGAAGCTGCGCGGGCGGCCCCTGGGTGCCGTGGGCAAATACCGCGTGCGCCGCAAGTTCCCGCTGCCGCGCTCCATCTGGGACGGCGAGGAGACCAGCTACTGTTTCAAGGAGAAGAGCCGCAGCGTGCTGCGTGAGTGGTATGCGCACAACCCCTACCCCTCACCCCGCGAGAAGCGCGAGTTGGCCGAGGCCACCGGCCTCACCACCACGCAGGTCAGCAACTGGTTCAAGAACCGGCGGCAGCGCGATCGAGCTGCCGAGGCCAAGGAAAGGTACGAGTAAGTAGCGCTTCGGCGCCGGCTCTCCCGGGCCCGAAGAAGGGGCTCCTGGGACGCCCGCCCAACCTCGGGAGAGGCCTAAACTGGGACCCCAGTTCCAGCCACAGCGCGGGCTGCACCCGGGCCTGACCCGGTTGGCTCTTGGGTAGTGTCGGAGACCGGGCGGCCAGGAATTTGTCCAAAGCGGACAAAGCAATCGGGGAAGTTGTCAACTACTCCTTAGGAGCTTGTGGTCAAAAGCGGAGAGACAGCGAGCTTCGGAGCCAGGGCAGGATGATAGGCCTGGATCCCCTGTGAGGGGTCGCGGTGGACAGGGCCTGAGAATCTCAGGACGGAAGGGTTTGGGCTGAGGGCACAGCGGAGTTGCGGGCTGGGGCTGGCTGTGCGAATTCAGCAGCAATTCTCCCGCATTCCCGTCCGTTTACTCAACCTCAGACCGGAGTGAAGTTAGAGGACAGGACTGCAATTGCAACCGCCCTGATAAGACCTAGAGTGTCCTGGGCAAGATTTTTCCTTGTCAGGATGTGGAATATGGGAGAGCGAGTCCTTTATCCCGCATAGAACAGACCAAGAAGGAAAGGCACGGGGGAAGGAAGTGCCAGCTCTGGAGAGAAAGGGAAAACACATGCCCCTTTTGCTACCTTGCTGGACCCAGCAGCCCTTTCCTGGCCAGCCAGGCCCTTGATCCTTCTCTCCTCAGCTCTGCCTTCTCTCGGGGGTAGTCAGTGGGACTCCCACCCTCTGGGGTGAGCTGAGAGCAGCAGAAGGGCTGGAAGTTGCTTGTCTGTAGGGAAACTAGGAATTTCTGAACTAGCCTATGTGTTGACCATTAAACTCTAGTGGCAGCTGACCCTGTGGCTCATCAGAACTCCAAACTTGTGGGGGAGAACAGGAGAAAAACTGTGAAAACAGAATTCCACTTGATCAGGATAACTGGGATGGGTGGGGTGGGGTGCGGTGTGTGCAGCCCAGAATTTGAATGATCAGGGTCAGAGTTATCAAGGTGCTGAACAGTGGACCAGATCTTTGCAGGGAGGTGTGGAGATGTGGGCAACTGCAGGCTGGATCCTGGGCTCTGAGATCGTGAAGGTGGGGTATCCACAGCAGTGATGGCCCAGCCCCCAGCCCTGCGGGATCTTCCTTCTCAGGAAAACAGGAAGAAAAGGCCTTAGGAAACTGGTGAAGAGAGAATCTAAGCAGAATTTCAAATCTCCAGTTCTGGGCAGGGGCTAGAGTTGAAAGCAGGGCAGTTGGTGAGCTACCTCTGCTGAGTCCCTGTGCACCCATGCTGGCATGTGTCCACACTCCTGAAGAACTGGTTCTCAGGCCAGGCCTCAGGTGAGGCTGCAGAGTCTGAGTTTCTGGCATGGCCAAAAAAAATTTTACGCCAGGACTAAGCAATCCCTATTCTCTCGGGATAAGCTCCTGGACTCCCCACAACTAAAATTTCTACTATGGCCACCAGAAAAAGGTCTCCTCCACCCTGGGGGCCTTGCCTCTGCTATTCTCAAGCAAGAAGAACCCTTTCAGGGCCTGCTGGGCTTGGAGCTAGGGGGAAGGACCCTTAGCCCCAGAAGGCTGCACCCCAGCCAGAGATTTCTCTCAAGCAGAGAGAAGCAAAGGGAGATCTAAGCCTGCCAGACCTTCAACCTTGGGCAGGGCCCCCAGCCTGGAATCCTGGGTCCCTCACCCCGCAAACTGCTTGGGTGGCTCTGCTTCCACCCAGCAAACCCAGCTTGAGGAGACCAGCGCGATCTGAAAATCCAGGCCTGGTCTCTCCCTTCCTGCCCACCCCAACTCACAGGAGCTGGGCCCTGCCCCCTGCCCCTCTGTTTTCCAGAGTTGAGCTAGAAAGAAATGTTAGGAAGACATAGGAAGAGCAGAAAAGATATTCGTGAGATTAAGAGCAGGAGAGGCCGGTAACAGAGGGACAGTGAAAAGACAGAGAAGTCGGGTGTGGAGAGATGGAGAGAACTGGCAGAAAGAAGGCAAGGCCGAGGCCGGGCGGAGAAAATGGTAGAAACGGAAAACCCTGCACGCAGCTTGCAGAGGCTCTGTCTCTGCGGCGGGTGGCAGATTCTGGCCCCAGGTGCGATGGCGCTGAGAGGCCTCGACTTCCCTGCTCACGGGGCTGTTTTACTCCTGCACTTGCAGGGAGAACAGCGAGAACTCCAACTCCAACAGCCACAACCCACTGGCTTCGTCGCTGAACGGCAGCGGCAAGTCGGTGCTCGGCAGCTCGGAGGACGAGAAGACGCCGTCGGGGACGCCAGACCACTCGTCGTCCAGCCCCGCGCTGCTGCTCAGCCCGCCGCCCCCACCTGGGCTGCCGTCCCTGCACAGCCTGGGCCACCCGCCGGGCCCCAGCGCCGTGCCCGTGACCGTGCCCGTACCGGGCGGAGGCGGCCCGGACCCGCTGCAGCACCACCACGGCCTGCAGGACTCCATCCTCAACCCCATGTCGGCCAACCTCGTGGACCTGGGCTCCTAGAGCCCCGCCCGCCTCGCCGCGCAGGCCTTTCGGGCTTGGCGCTCGGGGCCTGGGAGACGCAGTGTCCGGAGCGCGCGGGCCCGCCAGGAACTGAAAGACCCGCGCGCTGATCGGGCAGAAATGCCGGCCTGGGCAGCGGCGGATGGCTGGCCGTTTTGGTCCTTGCACGGGATTTATTCTCAACAAGTTGGCTTCTGAGATCCTTTGGAAAATGGCAGCCAGAGGCCAGGCCGTGAACCAGCGAAGGGAATAAATTATACACTATTCTGATTCATTCCCTTTCTCTCTTCTCTTGTCCTTGCCCTGTCTCTTCATTTCTCTTCTCTTCCCTTCCCTCTCCCTTCATTGCCTGCTCTCTTTATCTCTCTCCTACTTGCCTTCCCCTTTTTCTATCTGTTTCACTTGAGAGTTCTGGCTTGCCACTTCTCACTGGGTTTCTATTCCTCCAACTACCTCTGTCTCTGTATGTCTCTGTCTCTCTCTCTCCCTCCTCTGGCCATTCTCACTCTCTGTATCCGAGGCCCCTGGGTGGGTCTCTCTCCTTCAGTCTTTCTGCTCCCGTTTGGCCGTCTACTTGCCCCCGCACACCCCACCCTACCCCACTCCACCCCCACATCCACACACCAGCCCTCCCTTTCCCGTGATTGGGGGCAGGAGGGAAAAGAGTCAAGGAAAGACTCTCCCCTGCTCCCGGAGGCAGCAGGCATCTGCTTTGCGCCTAGTAACTTAAGAGAAAGAGAAAGGGGGGCATTACAGAAGCCCCTTGGTGTCTCCTCGTCCCTCGCCCCCTCCCCCTTTTGGAGAGGTGTGCCATGCTCCGCTCTCTTCTTCCCTCCTCTTCCTCCGGGACTGAGGCCATAGCGCTTCCCGTGCAGCGTGCCCCGCACCCCCAACCCCCGCCGTGGACTTGCCGTCTTTCTGTTATGCCCTCATGTGAATGTTCTTCGGGTAATATTTCTGCTTTTATTTTATAATAAAATTAGAAATCATAAATATATATATATATGGATATATACTACGAGGCCCGCTGCGGTCCTGGAGTGAAGCAGTGTCTGATTTCCCTACAGGGACTCCACACCCCCGGTAG
>PVIY010048489.1:0-17243 GCA_004026745.1 Myrmecophaga tridactyla
TTTCTTTTGCCTCTATTTTCTATTTGGGTCCAATTGTGTTAAAAATAACAATAACAAAAACAAAACAAAACAAATCAAAAGAAGCCTCATTATCTCCCAGCCTAGGACACATTGGAGCCATATGGACCCACACTGAAGTTCTGATATTAAATCTATGGCAGGGCACCCACTTTTTATCCTCCAGAAGATCAAGCAGATGGAGAAGTCATATCCTGTGGGTGGAAAAACCCTTATTCAAAGCACCAATAGCTGAAATAATATCTCATGAAATTCAACACAGAGTGGACTATTTTCAGGTGCACATTTTCTTTTCTTTTATAACTTGACCGAGTATGAAAATTCACAGAAATAAAGATATGGCAGAGAAACAGCAAAAGCATGAAGTTTCTTTTCAAAGTGTGAGAGTTAACAGCCAAGGGTCAGCGGGCTATATAGAAATCACGATGGCCCTGGTGTCTCCATAAGAAATTCTCTACATCACTGCTTTATCTTTGGTCCCAATAGTAGAAAAAGGCATTTAAAATATTCAAAGGAAATATAGTTTGTTTTTTTTCAACTCAGAAGAGAGATATATTTTCTCTTCCTCCTCTAAACTATAAATAGGAAACACACACACACAAAAACATACACTGTTGTGGGAGCTCTGAAAGGCTATTGATGGATGGCACAATGTGGGAGCAACTCCACTAGTTAATAATTTGGGGTCTTGCTGCTATTCTGGAAAGAAGACACTCTAACAAGAGGAATGCAATTCTTGTCCATAAAGGAACAGATAACTCTTCAGTAGGGTCAGTGAGGCATGTCAAAATCATCAAACTGCATTAGACTAACTTGTCATATACTGTTCAGTAAAAATACATTTTTCATTTTTGCAGAGGCCTCGAAGTTTTAAGGAAATATTCCATTTTGTAAGTGAAAGGGGAATTTAGGGTGAGAGGGTATTGTGGTTTGCCAGGTGCTGTTGTGGTCATATTGCTCGGTGGGTCGGTAGTGATAGCTATAATTTATAGTCCCATGGTTTTGGAATCTAGAAATCCAAAAATCAAGGTCTCAATGGACCACATTTTGACCCAGAGTCTGTGAGGTTCAGGTGCTGGCTGCCATAGTCTGTGATCCTGGGGGCTTCTTGGCTTGCATGTGGCTTCTCCTCTGGCTTTGCATCTCCTGCTCAGCTGTCTGCTCGTCTGTCTAGATTTCCACTCCTTATGAGGCCTCCAGCCATGTGACTAAGGCTCATCCTGATTCATTTGGTCATCTAAATAGGATCTTCAAAGGCCCTATTCACAAATGAGTTCCCAGCCTAACTCATGATCACATCTTCAAAGTCCTATGTACAAATGGGTTCACACCCACAGGGACGCAGATGGAGACTTGAATGGGTCTTTTATGAGGGCCATCACTCAATCCCCAACAGGGGAAGTAAGAAGGATTGAGAAGGTACAAATGTGTGTGCAAAATAGAAATCTTCCCAGGTTTCATTAGAATATATATTTTAAATGCTACAAAACTAAATTTAAGAGAAATTTTCCTGAAAATCACAATTCAAAAAGACCTCAAGTGTTTGGATTCCATAGAAATGATTCTTGGGCATATCAAAGTTAGAAAAATATTGTTTTCATCTGACTACTAACTTCTGATGTTGTGGTAGTTATATTGCAGGTTAGAAAAAGTGTATATTAGTATATGATTCAGGTTTTCTCCTACCACATTTTTATTTTGCTGTTTTTATTCCTTAATTTTAGCACAGATAAGAATAAGAGTAGCCTTATACTCTACAATTAAAATGTAAACATCCGTTTTTATGAAAATTTTCTCATCTAAAGGAATTTCCCCCTGACAATGCTGGCATGTTATATATGTTATGTTGATAATAAATAGCAATTTATGCTTGGTTTTATGGAGATGCAGTCACAAAAAGGTCTTTGATCCCTTTGGACCCAAGTACATGAAACAGGATACTGCAATTAGCAAATAATCTAAACCCCAGAGAGGCATAAGGAATGAGAAGAGGTATTTGCATTTTTCCTCTGGAAGAATTTTAGGATAACTAAAGCAAAGAAGGATATTAAAATGGGGAGATAATAGTTTCCTTTATACGTCTACCAGGATAACAATGTCCATTGTAATATATGTAAAAATAACATTCACTAAACACCTAATGATGCACAGAAGGATAATAGTACTAATCCAATATTTTAGCCTAGAAATCATTTACAAAAGTTAGTAGGAGCTTAAAAATTCACCCTGGAAAGCTAGAACTGACTCCAACAACATTTGCTAGAACAAGCCATTTCATTAATTTAAAGCAGTGCATCCCACCAGGGGTGCAAAGTCAAATTCTTTTGGAATTTGGGAAATTCTGTCTCTGAAAGCCATAACATCAAATTTATTTTTTTTTGAATTTCAAATAAATAAAATTAATTTAATTTTGAAGATGTTTGAAACACAGGCATGCTTCTGAAACAATTTGTAGGAGAGCCCCTATGCTTTTATAAAAGCATAATTGGAATTGCTGGCTCATGGGAAGTTATCCCACACTTAATTTTATAAATTCATAAGATTAGTCATTTATAATAAGTAGTTCATACATAAGTATATAGCAGAAACATTATCACTTGGCATCAAACCCATGTATCTACGTCCCAGGCTCAAGGTAGAACCCGTGAGCACCTCCACAGCCCCGCCATGCTCTCATTGTCATTATCTCTGCAACCCCCTTTTTCTCCCCACAGGTAGCCATGTGCTGGTTTCTAACACCTTAGATTGGTACTACCTGGTTTGAATCTTACATAAAAGGAATTGTCTACATGCATTCTTTGAATCTTATTTCTTTCACTCAATATTTTTCCATTTTCATCTGGCTTCTTGTGTATAGCTATAGTATAGCTATAATGCAATTATATGGTATAGTATGGTACAGTATAATGTAATTACTTTACATTATTCCATTATATTTCCATATTTTATTTTCACATATATACCACAATGTATTTATCATGAGAAAGTATCAACTAAACCTAAATTGAGGATCATTTTATATGTCTGGTTTGAGACTTCCAGTGCCCATGTGCATGCACTTATGCTGAACAGATATTAGAGTGTGAACATAGATAATTGAAAGGTGAGGATGTGATTAAATGTAGTAGAGAAAGCCTGTTTTCCAAAGTGATTTCCATTTTCCCTTGAGCAGTGTATGATTGCTCCTGTTACGCCATGTCCTTGTCACTTGCTCTATCAGTCTTTTTGCTTTAACTGTATTGGTGGATGTGCAGTGGTATCTTACTGTGACTTTAATAAGAAGTTCCTTTGTGTGATGACACAAAGTGCTCTTTCATTGGCTCGTTCAAGCCATTTGTCCATTATTTCCATTAAGGGTTTTTTTGTTGTTGTTGCTTTTTATTGGCCATTTTCTTATTGATTTATGGGAGGCCTTTACTTCTGCTGGATCCGAGGACCTCAGATATATGTGCTGCAAACAGTTTCTCATCTCTTTGGCTCACCTTGCTCTCGGTGATGCCATTTGTTGAACAGAAGGTCTTAATTTAAACGCAGTCTCATTAATCACTCCATTTCTTTATGATGGTCACTTTTCGTGTTCTCATAAGAAATAATTTGCCTATCCCAGGGCTATAAAGATATTTTCTTACACTATCATCTAAACTTGGGCTCTTCAATACAGTAACCACTAGTCACATGTGGATATTTAAACTTAGATATCAAGCCAAATAAAAAACTAACCATTTGTTTCATCATACTAGACACATGCAACAGAGGCTAACAGCCACATATCAAATGCCGTCATCATTGCAGAAGTTTCCACTGAACAGCATTGTTCAAGAAGCTCTGTGGTTTCACTCTCCACATTTAGATTTGTAACCATCCAGGCATAGATGCTTTGGTATGGTGTGAGGTAGGGACCATTTTTTTTCACTTTTTCCTCATATTGATATCCAATTGCCTCAGCAAAATTTACTGCCAAGGCTATTCTTTCCCATGACTCCTTTATTGTTTTATTTATGTCTACTCACATCATTAACATAGGTTCACTTAAGTAATTAAACAGCAGCTTTATACAATTCTTAATACCCAGTAGACTGTCTTGAAATAATCCTGTTTTATGTACATTTTAGCAATGTGTTGTTAATTTCCACCAAAATTTTAATTTTCTGGGAATTTTATTAAGATTTCATGAAATACTATATAACTATATGTAAGAACTGATACACATGGTATGACTTTCCATTGTAACTTCTTTCTTTGATGATTTACATATAATTTTCTCTATAGAAAACTGACAGTTTTGAAGGTGGGTTTCTGAGCTGATGCTCCATTATCCCTGAAGAGTTCAGTGTACAAATCCTGTGAACTATGTGGTTCTCCTACATAGTAAAAATGCAGCCACCTAAATAAAAAATACATATTGGCATAGTAACTATATTTAATCCTCAGATCCCATTCAAATTTTTCCAACTGTCCCAATAATCTCCTAGAGAAAAAATCCAGTTCAGAATTAAATGTTCCACTTAGTCATGCTTCTTTAAACTATTGCAGCTGGAAGAACTCCTCAGTGTTGGCTTTTATGAACTAAATCACTTTTGAAGACCAGTCGTTATATAAAATGTCTCTCATTTGTGTTTGTCTGGTGTTTCCTTGGGATGAGATTCAGAATTTGCATTTTTTCAAGAATATAACACATTAAGAAGTCTGCTCTCATTTTCTTTAATTTATTTTTCTATTTCGTCCGTTCCCCAAGTGACTCTAAACTCCTACCCTTCTCACCACCATTTCCCTTGGCATGGAGGTTCTCCTCATCTGATTCAGGCTCAGATGCTGTAGGCTGGACCTTCCACCTGCCATGGTGCTCTGCTTGCCTGCTCACCAGGTCAGCTTCTGGTTCCCCAGTGTGTGTCAACCCAAATTGTGGACACCCTCCTTACACTGCTGGTAATCAAATGCCTCCCATCACACTTACCTCTCTGCTTTGGGATGAGACCCCATGGGGGATGCCCCCACGTTTGGATGCTCTCCTTCCACCTGTGTGAACTGACGCTCCTCCTGCTTTGGTCCACAGACTCTACCCCAAGCCATCCCCTTGCACTGCTCTACCTGATGGCTTTAAGATGAGAAGGAGAAGAGAAAGGAACAGGAGCCTTTTATATATTGCTTTCTGGTTGTTGCAGGTATAAAAAAAAAGTATTTGAATTTTGCATTTTTACTGTTTTATTTTTGTATGGATAGCACAGTGGCTAGATAGAGCAAGCTTACTACATACACTTAATGATTCTAATGAATAACCATAAATTCTTTCCAATTTTCTAGTACACAATTATATCACTTGTAAATAATTACAGATTATTTCTTTCCTTCCGTATGTTTTTCTTTCAGATTTTGACTTGTTGTGCTGACCGGGACCAAGGTATACTGTTGATTTATTTTGTAACATGCCCTATCTCAGGGGGAAAATTTTTAACATTTTGCTGTTTAATATGTTTGCTAAGACATTTTATAGATACACTTTATCAGATTTAGTTTCTTTCTGTTCCTAGCCTCTGAAAGATGCTTATCAGGCATACATCTATTATCAAATGGTTTTCTGCATTTTTCAATTTAATTATATAAATTCTGCACTTATGCTACTGATTTGTGGAATTATGTTGACTCTCAATATTAAAATGACCTTGCATTTCAAACCACTTCAGTTATGTCTTGGTGTATTAGCCTTTATACTTGGTGCTCAATTCAGTTTGCTAATGTGTTGTTTAGTATTTTTGTGCCTGTGTTTATGATTGGCCTGGGTTTCATGCGTTATAATGTTCTTCTCAGACTTTGTTATCAAGTCTGGTTGGTTTTGAAATAGTTAAGTTGGGTTTTAAATTTGGCTCCAGGTGGAGGTCAGGTGTAACACAATGGGAGACCCAGGTCATAATGCATGAGAAAAAGATAGGGCATTAGTCACAGATGCCAGGGAGAGAGGGGTGCCACTAGTGGTCAACCAGAAACGCAATTGGCTCAGGTGTCTCTACCAGCAGGCGGGGAGCACAGCATAGCAAGAGGGACCCATGGACTTTCCCTTTATGGTGTCCATGGATGGAGATAAGCACATTTTCTGCAGGAGTCAAGGACTGGTTGGTTAAAGCAAATACATATGAAAAGGGAAAGGGACCGAGGGTCCAAGGTCAGTGGGGATAGTTAGCTTATCATTTGGGGCCAATGTGGGCTTGGAGTGAGATGTGTGGGTGGTACCACAGATGTAGGTTTGGGCTCTGGGGGACTTTCTGCCCCAGGATTGCAGAGCTGCTGATTCACTAAGCCAAAGATGAGTGCTGAGGCAAGTGCTGAGCCAAGGAAGATGGATGCTGAAGCAGCACACAGAAATTTTGATAGGACAAGATTCTTTGGCTCCTTTCTCTACTTGCTGAAAGAGTTTGCAAAGACCACCATTATACTTTCTTTAAAAATCTGAATAAGTTTGTTAATGAAGCTCTCAAGAAGTGAGGTTTCTAATTACAGATTTACTCACTTTAAACATAATAGTGCTATTCACATTTTCTATCTCTGTTCAGATACATTCTGGTAAACTTTGCTTTTTTTTCAGGAATTGGTTCATTTCATCTAAATTTTTGAACATATATTTGCTTAAACTGTCCTCTTGTGATCTTTTAAACATATATAGAAATGTAAGGATGTTCTTTTATTCTTGATTTAGTCGTTTGTGTCCTTTCTTTTTTTTTCTATGTGTCTCATCTGGGTTCATATAATTTCACTGATATTTTCAAAGAGTCAACTTTTAAGAGTTTTTTAAAAATCTATGTTGGTTTTCCATTCATTGATATCTACTCTTTAGCATTTCCTTTCATCCACTTTCTGGGGGTTTACTTTGCTGTTTGTTTTCTTGAAATTGACTATTAGATAATTGATTACAATTTCTTTTTTTCCCAGTATATGTACTTAAAGCTACATTATTTTCTCTAATCACTGCTTTAGCTGCATCATCAATGACTGCATATGTGAAGTTCTTAAGAGCATAAATGTCTTTTAATAGGGGAATGATACTGCTATTCAGTGCATTACAAAGCTTATTATAGCACAATGAGGTAGAGATATACGTGCTGGCCTGGAAAGTTGTCCATACCTTAGTGAGAATGGCAAATTGGAATATACTCAGATTTTTCTTAATAAAGCATACATTCTTGAATGTCTATTACTCTAAATTTATATTGAGTAAATAAAAATATTTTTAAACTTTTTACTCTAACATAGGCATCTCAGAGGTTCTTGTTTTACCCACTTTGGGTGTGCAGTTCAACGGCCTCCTCCTCTTTTGAATAAGGACGTCAGCAATGGCTTCCATTCAGTTGAGACCTGCCTCCAGCTCTGCTCAGCTGCCCTCACTCCCAGGAGGCGGCCTGACCTGGCCGCTCAGTGCCATCGCCTGAGCCCCTCACCCTGGGGGCCCGGCCCCAGACTCCGCAGCTTCCCGCTGGGATTCTGTTGAAAATATGCACGTTCTCCACCAGAGTCCTGGGGCGAAAATGGAGCCTCCTTGTCTCCCTTCTTGGTGGATGGAGCTTCTTCGTTCCTGTCTTTGGACATTTGGTCCAGATTTTATGTTTCTTTTTCCTGCAGAAGGATTAGTGACCAACTGGCCGTGGCGAGCACTGAAAATCTCCCTGGAGGGGCGGAGTTTTAACACAGGCCCCCAATAGTGGCCATGCCTCCCTTGAACTGTCCCGCACACTGCCCCTTCCTCCCCTTTCTGGTAGGGAAGGAGGCTCAGAAGGTACCCCTACTTCTATGGGAGCCCCAGAGCTGAGTGGAACTGCCTGTCACCCTGCAGCAGCCTCCAGGCCTGGCCCATGGATTCCTGCCCAGGTTCGAGAACCGTAACCAGAGAGAAAAGTCCTCTCCTCTTTCCGGAAAGTCTTTGAGAGTTTGAGTCTAGAAGCTTCTGGAACCACCAATCCCTCATGTGGGGAAAGGCTCATGGAAGGTTACAATGAAGCAGCAGAGGGTGAGAAGGCAGGAAGGAAAGTCCTTTAGGTGCAGAAATCTCTGATTTGTTTTCACAAATTACACCTTTTCCCGTATACTTAAACTGTAAATTTATTTCATTGCTTAAGCTTGTTCAAATTATGCTTTTTTTTTTCCTCAAGGTATTTAAGAGACTTTTGATCTGTCAACCATGAGGTGATTGTATTTATTTTGTACATGTTAATTGAGAAAATGTGTATATGTTTCTTTCCTTCCTGGAGATTTGGCATCAGTGATATAAGCCTCCATTTATGTTTCCAAAAACAAATTCTGATCACAGGGCAGTAGATGAAATAGAGAGAAAAGACTCAGAAGTTGATGAAAAACTCATCATAGAGGTGAATTGTGATGAATAGCAAACCAGGAGAGCTGTAATGGGAACATGAAAGAACACTTATTAAAAAGTATTTTGGAAGGAGAAATTGTCATGAATTGTGATAGGGAGAGTGGGACTCAGAAAAATCATTTTTATATAATTTCTTGGCAATCAGTCAATGAGAATGTTGAAGGAAATTACAGTTTCCCCCATTGTCACATGATCTAAATGTGGATTTGAGAACTGGTGAGAAAACAGAATTCACTTTCTTTGCTTTTTCCTTACGTTTGTTTTTCCACAGGTCTGATATGATTGCTTTAATTCACTGTGGGTTTTCAGCGATTGGGAATGCTTTGGCCACATGCTCATCTGAAACCCCAGTAATGTAACATGAGAAATGACGCCCAGCTTCGCAGCAGGTAGGAAGGACTTCTGACAGTAGAATTCTGCACTTTGTGAAGTGAGTTCCCTTCCTGTAGAAAGAGGGAGCACATCTTAAACGTCTGCATATCTGAGAGTGAACCAATTCAATTGTTCTAATCATGATTTAGATTAAAGAAAAAAAAATAGCATGTGGAGTAAACAAATTAGCAAACTATTTATTGACTAGATTTGTGGTAGGCAATGCCAGGGCTTTGAATAAAAAATAACCAAGCTTCTTATCTGTAAGAGAACCCAAATCATTTTGATTCTTATTTTGTTGGTTCTCTGTCATCTTATCTAAGTCCTAGGAAATTGTATCCTCATGCTTCGGTGCAATGAGAAGAAATATTTCCAGGATGTGTACAGCTGTGCTCTTGAAGTGGTGACATTTAAAGGACAATAAAATGCTAATGTGACTAATAAAGCAGAAAAATGGCTTTATAACTGTCCATGTGAGAATCCTAGTTTCTCCTTACCTTATCTTTTAAACTGACTAAATTTGACAACTTAGTTTGTATAGATGGAGATAGAGAAGCACAGAGGATTCAAGTTGAAATAACAGTGAAACAAGGATATTTCTTACCTTTCAGTAAATAGGTTGTCACGTACTTCTCCTTTTTTGTTGTGAAAAATCTATCAAGAAAGACGTGAAGAACTGTGTCTCTGTGACTGTGCTGGTCTATGATGATTTTTGAATAACCCTAATAAGGCAAGAGGTTGCAATACAAAAATACTCCTTCTTTGGTAATTGATTTTTGTACTTTCATTTGAGTACACAAAATTGGTTTCAGGGCTGGTGTACTACCATGTGCCATTGAGCAAGGATATTGATAAGTTTAATACATGGACTCTGCAGGCCATCACTTACCATTTCTGCCCTCAGTGCTTACATTTGGCTTACTAAAATCAGGTCTCCATAACCACAACGACTGTGTTTCCAAAGCTTAAATCAGGACACTTGCTCCATCAAGTGTAAATGTACTTAGATGGGAACATCAGGTCAGAGTATTTGAAATAAGGGTGCTTCTGGAAATTCTATGACATACAATTATGGTGAATGATGCCCATTTTAAGGAGAAAAGATCAGGCACGTCTTCATTCATCCATTTATGATCTCAGTAAATATTATATCACTATATAAAATTCATCAACACTAGTATAGGAAGCTCAGAATCAAGCCATGACAAAAGCCAGGGTTTGACCTTTAAGAGACTGAGAGTGGCCCTTTAATAGAGCAGCGAGAATGAGCAGGTCTACTTTACCTTGACCTTTTTCCTCCACTGGTTCTTCCATCCCAGGAGGAGAAAGGAGGTGCATCGGAATGGATATGGCATATGGTATGGAAGACAGGGCCAGTTCAAGGGGTTGTAAGTGATGCCATGAGAGAGCAAGACAGACAGACAGAGCTGTCCAGGAATTGCCTGTCTTAGAATCCATATAGAAGACTATGGTAGTGGGCCAGAGTCTCCATGTGTGCTTCCCGATCCGTGCACCACTCCTCCTCTACCCTGCCTCAGCACGGAAGCTGACTTGTTAGGACTTGCTCAGGCACACTGGCTTCCAGTTGGGTTTGGTCAATGAGAGTCACCAGGAGGAGCCTGGAGCAGGAGTCCTGGTGTTTTTCCCCATTATGCCCTCCCTGACAGCCATGGGGCGCTGGCTGCATCGTGACCTATCTGGGGAGCTCAGCTCGAGAGGCTGTGTCTGGGCCTTGGAACCACTTTCTCCCTTCAGGCCCACAGTGGCAAAAGCTTCCCAAGATGCTTTGTCATCCGTCATTGATTTCCTCTCAACTCTATACGGTTTTATATATTGTCCCTATGTTAAGCTCTCCTCAGTTTTCCCATTTAAGTGGATGCTTTTTCCTGCCTGGACCATGACCGAGCCATAATGCCAGGTACAGCAGCTACACTGGCCACAAACCAAGAATGAGGGGACCCCTCTGGCTAATGAGGGGACCATGGTAGCCCCTGGTGGGACAGTGTGCTATACAGAAATCACCATGGTCCTGGTGTCTCCATAAGAAATTCTCTACATCACTTCTTTATCTTTGGTTCCAATAGTAGAAAAAAGCATTTAAAATATTCAGAGAAAATATAGTTTGTTTTTTTTTCAACTCAGAAGAAGAGAGATGTCTTTTCTCTTCCTCCTCTAAACTATAAATAGGAAACACATGCACACAAACACATATGCTGTTGTGAGAGCTGTGAAAGGGTATTGATGGATGGCACAACGTGGGAGCAACTCCACTAATAAATAATTTGGGGTCTTGCTGCTTTTTTGGAAAGAAGACACTCTAACAAGAGGAATGCAATTCTTGTCCATAAAAGGAACAGGTAATTTTTCAGTAGGGTGGGTTGTGGCTGGAGTTTAGATGCTTGTTTTCTTGGTTTCATGTCTGTATTCACTAACACAGGTCTTTATTCTCTAGAAAAAGATGATTATAATTGATAATCCATCGATTTATGATGAGGGAAGACAGCATATTAATAGGGCCCTCCCTAACAGAGAAAGAACTCCTTTGGATCTCTTTGAGCTTATTGAAAACTGTAACTGTGATACATTAGAGCCTCTAATTAATAAAGAAAGGAAACTCTATGCATGTGCCTGTATTCAGAAAAACAGAATAACAACAACAAAAAAAACACCACCACGATTTAATGCTTAATTTGACATGAGGAAGATGATGTAACAGATTAAATGGGTGTGCCCAGACCAGTTTTCCTTTATCACTGCAGTCGTTCAATTCATGAGGACATGAGGATAGAGACCAATTGGAAGTAAGTATCCCCACAAAAAGTGTTTAAAATGCTTCTCCCATGACCATGAAGCACAGAAAAATGATTTTAGCAGAGAAAAGCTGCTAGTTTGGTGGGGAATCCTGTCATGGGACAAAGGACTGCAGCCCTACCCATACATTAACTGATCTGTTCATTAACTGATCCATTAACTGGATCAGTAAATGGCCACCATTTTGCAGATTGTATTGGAGGGAAGCAGAGCCTGAGTCAAACTAATTTTAATGACTATTCTTTGAGCAAGTGGATAAAGTAAGGTCAACAACTCAGAGTAGAAAGAAATAAGAGCCCTTAGATAAGGGACAGACATACCGGTGTATGAGAAGAGTAGATGTAAAGAATATCAAAGGATCAAAAGAAGAATAATCCAAATATCTGTTCTCTTGGAATGGCTAGTTAAGGGATAGTGAAGACAGTTACAAGAAATCCATGTAGAGTTTATCATATTACATGAGCAGCAGTCTACATTCATCATTTTATTTTCAATAATTCTCAGTAAGTAATTTTCTTATCTTTATTGTTTTAAGAACTCCTCTCTATATACTGTTACAGGTTTGTTCCTACTTGTAGATGTCCCCCCTAGCCATACCCTACATGCTGTTTTAGAAGGAGAAATCTCCTCACAGGAGCTGCTCCAATATCTGCACAGTCATTCTCTGAAGTTTCATCTCCACCATGGTGGTGGGTCCCTACATGGCGCCCTCCCTTGCCCCAGCTCTGTGGACCAGGACCAAACAAGAACTGCATCTGGAGTAATATATTCTGTCTTCTGGGAATTTGGAATTGTGTTCCAGAGATAGTTGCTGCATCTCTGAGGGGGTCTGGGTTGAAATGAGCTTAGTTGGAATGGCAGGTGAAGCCTGAGCTCTGAGACCTCAAATGGAGTGTTTCATCCTTCTCTGTGAACACCAACACTCACTTCAGTGAAACAGAGAAGACGCACTCTAGAAAGATTGGAGACTAAGGACAGTTGGGATTACTTGAGATGTAGAACAGGATTTTCACCCCATATCCTGATACTAAACTCCAGGATATAGGAAGGAGAAAAGAGTATTGACTAGAGAGTTTGGAGAAGAAGGATAGGAATTATTCTACTTCTTCATGCCTGTTAAGTTTCCTAGAGGAAAAGAAGTCTGATGCTGTATCCAAATAATTTAATGAGAATAAGAGAGTAGATGTATCGGTTAGCATTATGTTTGGCTTGAAGTAACAGGAGAAATAATGCAATAAATGAAACAGAATTTATTCTCTAGTATACAATATCTGGAAGTAGACTGTCCAGGGCTGGCACGGAAGGTTTACAGTGCCAGGGAGAAAGCCTCCTTCCATGTTACCAATCCATCATTCTTCGTACACCACTTACTTTTATAAGATGCTTTGGCTGCCTAGTCCACCTTTCAGCCATTGAGAAAGATGAAGTGCTTGCCCACTTCTTTTTAGGGTATCATCTAAAATGTCCACTCAACTCTTTAACTTGAATTTTATCATATAGTTTTTAGTCACATGACCATAACTAGCTGCAAGGAAGACTGGTGCATATCTTTTAGCCAAGGGGAAACTTGTCCAGCTAAAATTACTGGTGCTATTATCAAAAAAAGATGGAAAGAGAATCAATATATGGAGCCAAATAGCAGTCTCATCCACAACAAGGAAGCTGGCTGTAGGTGCCTAAAGGAAGTTTGAG
Source organism: Myrmecophaga tridactyla (assembly GCA_004026745.1). Classification (NCBI taxonomy): domain Eukaryota; kingdom Metazoa; phylum Chordata; class Mammalia; order Pilosa; family Myrmecophagidae; genus Myrmecophaga; species Myrmecophaga tridactyla. The sequence goes on from PVIY010048489.1 coordinate 13,253, forward strand.
AAGAGCAATCTGAAGATGCCTCTGTACTGTGAAAGTAGAGATATAAGAGGGTGGGAATAGCATGGGGCTTCCAGGCTGGAAAGGGCACAGACTTGCCGCCAACTTTTCCACCAGCCCCAAACTGGCATGTACAGCAGCCAAATGCCCCCATATACCCAGGCATGACTTAGAGTTTGATGAAATGGAGTTAAATTGTCATTGTGTGAGATAAGGGAGCTCTCATTAAGGTATGTGGGATGGTCACCTAGCTGAGCATCAGAATGAAGGAAGGAGATGCTCCTAGAACCTCAGGGACACAGGGAGTGGAACTACAGAAGGGATCCATCACCACCACAGAATAATCACCAAGCATTGTCCAAGCTTGGAAAAAGGATAATGCCATTTCAGCAGTGACTGATATCAAGAGATAACAGTAAAGATGCACTATATCTCCACTGAGCCCTCACTCTGCCAGGCAGCCCTGAATAAGGTAAGAGGGGGTGGATCACTGAAATGATTATGGCTTAAATGTGGGTTGACTTGAAAATACCAAAAAGACTACCAAAAGATGGTGAGATTTAAAGCAGCAGTGGTTGTAGAGTGAATCTGTTTCACTATCAAGTGGAAATGGAAACCCAAGTCAGCAATGGAAGTGAGAAAAAAATATATTTTTAATACACTCTGTTTATGACTGAATTTTATTTCCTCTTTCCATTAGACCTAGGAGCTCTGGGTAAACATCATAACAGTGAATCATGAAGAAAAAGGGAATCTGTGGTGAGAGGAGATTGAAATAAAAACATACAAGACAGACATCCAGGAGATGGAGAGGCCTTGTCACTTGGCAGCTCCTGCTTCCGGTCTCTCCTGGAGATGAGCTGTTTCCACCTGGGGTTTCCTTGAGCTGCTTCCATCCCCATTATAAGCACCACTTAACTCGCAACTCTTAGAATTCCCTTTTACACAATCAATGAGTGTCATCCTTAAGACAGTCAACGCTTTTATAGCACTAAAGAAAAATGAAATGGTAGGAAAATAACTGTTGACTTACTCTATTGTAGCCTATGTTGGGGATATTTATGTACATACGTATGAATGCACCAAAGGCAGAGTGGCCAAATCGTATAATATTCCATCAAGTATGAAGGCTAGACAGGCTCTTATGTGGCCAGGAATGCTGCCTCTGAGCATAGTAAGCCCTCTATCAACTCTCAGGCAGAGTTTGTAGCACCATATTGCCAGTGTCTCCAGCATCCTCTCATCTGATTAGAGCCAGCCAAAGTCACGTAGGTTTAACATGCAGCTGCCGGATATCCTTGATGGAGGCAATTTTCTCCCTCCTGTTAATTTTCCCTAAATTTTCATATTTTCTAGCTCAATCCTTTCGCTTTATGTAAGACTGTGCTTTTGATTGAGGAATGGTTATCACACAATGGGATAGATTCTATATGCCTTATATTAAATGACTTTAAAAATTCATGTTCAACAACCCCTAAAATTTGCTTATAGAAGATTTTCTTTTTTGCTTTTAACCTTTCTTAAATTGACATATTTCCTCAAGCTTTTATAAAATTTTTTTATTTTGCAATAATTTCAAAATTTGAAAAGTTGTAAGGATAACACCCATATACATAGATTTACCAATTATTTACATTTTACCCATTCTCTTAGCATTCTCTCTCCCTGAACACAAACACACGCACAATCTACCTATCTATATATCTATCCATCACCATCTACCTCTCTTATTTTTCTGACCTATTAGAAAATAATTGGCAGTCATCATGCCCCTTTGCCCTTAAACACTTCAGAATGAATCTCCTAAGAACACGGGAACAACCATAGTCCAGTCATTAAAATAATGCCATATACCTTCATGAACAATATTCCTTTACAAACATATTCAGCAGAAAATGCTATGCTCTTCCTTGATAAAGCTTCACAATCCAATTGAGAGAACCTGAACAAGGTGACACAACGACCATAGTTTGCTTCTTGAACTTTTTTAAGTTGCAGTGTCCTTTAATAGCATTGCTTCCTAAGAACAGATCATGTTCATCACTGATTAATATCTACTCATCCAGTATATTAACTGTTCAGCACAGATTGTGCTGGGTGCTTGAGAAGCGCTAAGGTGAGGTAGATCTTGACTTGCCTTTCTAAGTGCCTACTCTCCAGTAACGATATCAGAATAGAGTACAAAGTGACAATCTGTTTTTTTTTCCAATGTTGTAAACTCCTCTAAGTCAAAGACCACATCTTATTCAACATTTTAAATACTTGATGCTGCATTACAGACACTTACTAAAAAAGGGTATAACAGAAACATTAACCATTTTCTACTCGCAGTTAGAAAATAAACCAGGATATTTCTCACTCTGATCCATGGAGCATATTCAAATTTTCTCACTTGTCCTCATACGTTCCTTATGTCTTATTCCTTGAGAAAACTTTCAAGTTGATCCAGGTATTGTTAAAAGAGCAAATCCTCAAAAGTTGCATTCTCCAGGCCTTTTCTCTTTAGTCTTCCAAGCTCTCTTTTCTCATCTATTTTCCTTCACTTTTCCCGGCAGTCGCCGCTGCCTCTGTGTTGAGCAGCGCCCAGTTCCCGCTGTCCGCCTGCCTTTCTGAGCCGTATGTCTACCTGCATGTTCCAAATGGGCCTTTCATGGTGGGGACACACAGGCATACTAAATGCTCCCTAAAAGGGTGGATAAATGGTTGAATGGATGGAATCCCATACTGTGGGCTCATCAACTTGACAAATTTACCCATCCCAGGAACCTGCACTCTCAATCTTTTCTCTCTCATTTCTTCCCCTAATAAACAATCACTCCATACTGTCCATGACTGGTCTGAAATATTTTTTCTCTTCTCTCCCCATGTCCTCATGCATAACCATAACTCATACACTCATTTCCATTTCCTTCGATAATGGCAAAAGCCTTCTTATTGGTCTTCTTTCTTCCAGTCCCACTGTTAACCACTTAGCTTTCTTCTATCCCACTGCCATATTGATCTTCATAACTTAGAAAAAGATGATATTAACTCTGTACTCAAAATATTTTAGCGGAGAAAATTCCTTGGGAGAAAATTTGATCTCTCTGTTGGCAGTGAACAGAGCCCTGGACCAAGCTGCTTGGCCAGCATCATCTCTGGCCACAGTCAATTCATCCCCGAAACTATAGCAACATTATTTGAAGCTCTTAAACCTCTGTGCCCTTGAAGATGCTGTTATTTGGGCCTGGAATATACTCCCTACTGCCCTGTTCTAACCTCTCTGCATGTTCCATTATAACTCATCATTAGATTACTTTTTAAAATACAATTGCGATTTCAATAATTATATAATCATGGGTAATTTTATACTGTTTGCCAGTTTAATTTTTGTTCAGACATCACAAGTGTTTTTAGAGATTAAATTGCATCAATGTGGGTCTGGTTGTTATTAAGATTAAAGTAGACTCTGAAAGCTCATGACCAAATTTGCTCTTTGGAGTGGTCAGCTGAAGGAACTGTGGAGACCCACTCTAAAGCAGAGGTATCTAGATCACAGGATCTGATTGACGAGTGAACCTTCAGCCAAAACAGGCAGTGTGGTGGTCCCAAAGGCAGTCTCACCGCAGGCAGAACGAGGCCTAGGTGACTGTGGAGGCAAACAGTAGGCACCAGACACACTACCCTTGAGCAGCGGAGCTCAGCCTCAGGCACAGCTTCAGGGACTGGTAGGTGAAGGAAGAGCAGTGGGAGGTAGATGCTCAGGGCAACACCAGAGAACTAAGGGTAAACTAAGACTTGACCAGAGGCTCAGGCATGAGGACAAAAGTCAGGAGCCCAGTTAGCTAAATTAAGTTGCTAGGTCTGAGCAGCAAGAAGTTGCAAGAAGGAGCAGGATTGGGTGGACAAGCCTAAAATGTTAAGCAACTTACATTTCTCCTAGCCAGAGATGGAAGAGCGATGGGTGGGGTTGATCCTGTAGGTGGAAGAGAGTGGGAGTCCAGAGTCTAACAGA
>PVIY010048490.1:0-17269 GCA_004026745.1 Myrmecophaga tridactyla
GAGGTCTCTCTGTTTTCTTATAGAAGATTTATAATTTTAGGTTGTAAACTTAGGCCTACAAACCACCTTGAGATAATTTTTACATATGCTATGAGATGTAAATCTAAGTTCAATCTAAGGATAACCAATTGTTACAGTACAATTTATATAAAAGGTAACTTTTTTCCCATTAATTATCTTTGCACCTTTGTCAAAAATCAGTTAATCATATATGTGAGAGTTTATTTCTGGACTCTCTGTTTCATTGATCTGTCTCTCTTTTCATCACTACTACATTATTTTGATTACCATAGCTTAATGGTAAGTCTTCAAGTCAGATAGTGTTGAGTCTTCCAGCTTTGTCTATCCTTTTCAAAGTTGTCTTAGCTATTCTAGGCTTTTTGAAGTTTCATACAGATTTTAGAATATGCTTGACAATTTCTGCAAAAACACCTACTGGAGCTTAAATAGAATCCTCTCGAATCCATGTCAATTTGGGTATAATTGACATCTTTTCTTTTTATTTTGAAATAATTGCAGATTCACAATAAGCTGCAGAGAGGACGATGAATGCATCAGCCAGTTTACCCAGTGTTTACATAATTATTGAAACCAGGGGTTTGACATTGGTACAATGCGTATGTGTGCAGTTTCTTGTCTTTTTAAGCATATATGTAGGTTTGTGTAACCACCACCACAATCAAGAGACTGTATTTCATCACCACAAAATATCCCTCTTGCTACTCCTTCATAGTCACACCCATTCTCTTCCCCCACTAAACTATTTTGCATGTCTACAATTTTGCCATGTCAACAATGTTATATAGATGGAATAATATATGTGACTTTTTGAGGTTGAATTTTTGCACTCAGCATAATACTCTTAAGATCTGTCCAAGTTTTTGCATATTTAACTATAGTTTGCTCATTTATTACTGAGTAGTGTTCCAAGGTATGGAGGTACCACAATTTGTTTAACCATTCACATGTAGAGGGACATTTCTGTTGTTTCTAAGTTTTTGGCTATTGAAAACAAAGCTATGAACAATTGTGTATAGGTTTTGTGTATACACAAATTTTCACTTCTTTAGAATAAGTGGCCAGGAGGGTTGTTGCTGGGTTGTATGGTAAGCGTAGGTTTAGTTTTGTAAGAATGTAAAGTGGCTATGCCATTTTACATTCTTACCGGTAATTTGTGAGAGATCTAGTTTCTCTACATCTTCATCATCATTTAGTATTATTATTTTTTATTTTAGTTATTCTGATAGGTGTTATTTTTTATTTCAATTTTCAATTGCTCATTGTTATTTTATAGAAAGATACCTGACTTTTGTACTATTTGTCTATTTTTACTTGCAGTTATATCAGTTTTTGAAGGTCTTGTATTCTGCAACCTTGCTAAGCTCAATTATTATTTCTAATAGATTTTTTGTAAATTTCCTTAGATATTCTACATAAACTATCATATTAACTACAAATAATAACAATTTTACTTCTTCCTTATCAAGATACCTTTTTATTTTTTTCCTTATTGCACTGGCTAACACTTATATCTGATGTAGAATGAAAGTGGTTAATGGCAGATATCCATGCCTTGTTCCTTTTCTTAGGGTTAAAGCATTTAGTCTCTTACCATTAAGTGTGACATTAGCTGTAGGGTTTTTATAGATGTCCTTTATTGGCTTGAGGTAGTTCTTTCTCTTCCTACAGAACTGAGATTTTTTATTTTAAATCAGAAATGAGTGTCAAATGATTTTTCTGCATCTATTTAGATAATATTTTTTCACCAATTTATACAATGAATTACAATAATTGAACCAACTTTGCATGTCTGGGACAAATTATACTTGGTTATGATGTCTTATCCTTTGTATATATTTTTCAGATTTAAAAAAATTGTTTAAAATATAAATTTTTATTTAAAATTTTCATCTATGTTTATGAGAGATAGTCTGTTCATTTATTTTCTCCTAATGTGTTTATCTTGGTTTGGGTTCAGAGTTATGCTGGCTTTATAGAATGAGTTGGGAAGTATCCCTTTCTCTAATTTTTTAGAGGACTTTTTATAGGATTGGTACTATTTCTTCCTTAAATGCTTGGCAGAATTCACCAATGAAGCCACATGTTCTGAAGACTTCTTTATGATGAGCTTTATAACTAAAATTTTAATTTCTTTAACCAATGAAGGACGACAGTTTAGGCTATGTATTTCTAATTTGGATTTGGTTGTTTGTTTCTTTTTAGGAACTGGACCCATATAATCTAAGTTGTCAAATGTAGTGGCAGTCCCGGTGCCTGCCCATGCAAAACAATAAAAATGTATTGGCGTGGAGTTGTTCATAACATTCCCTTGTAATACTTTTAATATCTGTAGAATCTGTAGTGATGCAATCACTTTTATTCCTGATATTAGTAATTGATGTCTCTTTTTCAGCTGATCACTCTGGCTGAAGATTATTTTATTGTTCTTCCTAAGGAAACAGCTTTTGGTTTCATTGATTTTCTCTATTGTTTTTCTCTTTCATTTCAATTATTTTTGCTCAAAACTTTTTTATTTTCTTTTCCTTACTTTGGCTTTCATCACCTCTTTTTTTCTTCCTGGTTTAAGTTGGAATCTAAGGCCATTGATTTGAGACTTCTCTTGTTTTCTAAACAGGAATTTAGTGCTATAAATTTTCTCCTTAGTACTTCTAAAAATTTTCATATATGTTTTCATTTTCAATAATTTCTAATGCTTTCCAATTTTTTTTATTTCTTCTTTTACCATGAGTTTTTTACAGTATATTTTATTTAGTTTCCAAAAATTTGAGATTTTCCACAATTCTTTCTGCCATTGATTTAGATTTAATTCCTTTGTAGTCAAATTGCATTGTTTGATTTGAACCCTTTTAAAAGTTTAGACATTTGCTTTATAACCCAGAATATGTGTATCTTCATCTATTCCATGTGCACTTGAAGAAACATGTGCTGTTGTTGGGTAGAGTGTTCTATAAATGTCAATTAGATCAAGATGGTTGATAATGTTCTCCAAGTCTTCTACATCCTTACTGATTTTCTGACTACTTTTTCTGTCAACTATTGTGAGACAGCTGTTGAAATTTCTGACTACATTTGCAGATTTGTCTATTTTGCTTGCAGCTATTTCAGTTTTTGAAGCTCTTTGTTTATAACTCTCATATTAGATGCATAAATGTTTAGAATTTTCATGCCCTTTTCATAAGTTGAGTCTTTTGTTATGAAATGGAACTCTTTATTGCTGGTAATATTCTTTGCTGTAAAATCTAGTTTATCTAGTTTGTATGAGAGATATAGGTCTCTCATTTCTTTTCTTGTAAAGTTTTTATCTTGGTTTGGGTTCAGAGTAATGCTGGCTTCATAGAAAGAGTTGGAAAGTATCCCTTTCTCTAATTTTTTAGAAGAATGCCTGTTTAAGTATTGTTCACAGGATATATCTTCATACATTTTCATGATTTTTAATCCAATCTGATAGCCTCTTCTTAATCAGTGTGTCTAAATCATTTCAGTTTAATGTGATTATTGATATAGTTGGGTTTAAATCTAAACATCATATCATTTGCTTTCTATTTCTCTCATTTGTTGTTTTTCGTCTTTTCTTCTTTTCATGCTTTCATTTTGATTAATTGATGTTTTATGATTTCATTTGTATTAGTTTGCAAGTTGCTGGAATGCAGAACTAGAATTGCTTTTAAAAGGGGGAATTTAATAAGTTACAAGTTTACAGTTCTAAGCCTGTAAAAATGTTCAAACTAAGGTATCCAAAGAAAGATACCTTAATTCAAGGAAGGCCACTGGGTCAGGAATACCTCTGTCAGCTGGGTAGTCATGTGGCTGGCATCTGCTGGTTTCTTGTCCCTGGGTTCTGTTGCTTACAGCCTCTGTGTCTGTGAGGGTTCCTCACTCTGCTTCTCCAGGGCTGGCTCTCATCTCTTGGCTTCCCTTTGCTGTTTCTAGGTTCTGGCTTGCTTAATGACTCATGGCAACATCTGCTGGGTTCCAAGCATCTCCAAACATCTGTGTCTCTGTTCTCCAAGTGTCGGCATCTGGGTCAGCTCTGCTCTGTCATCTTTGATTCTCTACAAAATGTTTCCTCTCTTAAAGGATTCCAGTAAACTAATCAAGACCTAACTGGTATGGGTAGAGTTGTATCTCCATCTAATCAAAGGTCACATCCACAATTGGGAGTGTTACCTCTCCCTGGAGATAATCTAATCAAAAGTTTCCATCCTACAGTATTGGATCGGGATTAGAAGAAACAGCTGCCTCCACAAGATTGAATCAGGGGTAAACATGGCTTTCCTGGGGTGCATAATACTTTCAAACTGGCACGCCATTTGATCTCCTCCTTTGGATTATTAGCCTTAGCTAGATTTATTAATTTTTTAGTTGTTTGTTTTGGGGTTTACAGTATACTTACTTAAATTATCAAGGTATACAGTCAAGTAATATACCATTTCATGTAGATCATAAAAACCTTACAATAGTATACTTCTATTTCTCCCCTTCCAGTTTTGGCGCCATTTATATTTTGATACTGAAAAGATTTTGTCTACTATCTCCTTGTTTTTGCATTGCTTCCAAAAAGTCTATTGTCCTTGTCTTTGTTTTCCTGTGAATAATATGTCTTTTCCCTGCTATGGTGCTTCCAGGCTCTTTGTATCACTGGTTTGAAGCAATTTGACTACAATATGCTGAGAGGGGCATCAGGCAGATTGTAAGAGGCTCTGCTGCATGCTATAAATTCAGGCATTTTGCACTCCCTCTCTTTACTCCCTCCCACCAGCTGCCATTCTAAGAGTTTCACAAACTCTTCCCTGTGATACAGAAAAGCCTACTGCAGCCATACAGAAATGAGATGGGAAATATGGTCAATGACGATTTGGGGTAAGATCTTGCACAATGATAGGGGAAGGAAAAAATAAAAGGAAGGGAACTGGAGAGAAATTTCTTCCTTTCTCCAGAACAGAAAATATTGAAGTTTGATTCTTTATTATCTCAGAGGTGTAAACCTGAGAAAAATGGTCATAAGTCAGGGTAGATTTTTATTTGATGTAGAAAATAATCTTAATAATGTGTGGCGAAATATGCTAATAAAGAGTTTGATACCTAAAACCTTCAAGAAGGAAGTCACCTCTACTGGTTTGTATTCATTCATCTCCCCAGAGACTGTGGATTTCACAGATCATCCCTTTAACCCTTCTCTCTATTTATGCAAGTAAATAATATGGAAAAATATTTCTTAGGGTGCCCTAATGGCTCTAGAATATCGATATAAGCTAATATTGCAAGTGAAATTAGAGAGAAAGCACAGATATTATACTCCAAAGACAGCTCTGCTGCATTTTACCTGTGTGATCTCGAATGAGTCATTTAACATTTAAGCCTTAGTTTCTTCAGTTATAAATTGAATGTAATAAATGTTCCTACCCTACAAATTGGAATATTACAAGCATCTGATAGCATAATGCTTATGAAAATATTTTATTAAGCATAAAGGACCACATGCATATTAATTTTCCTTTATCCTAAATGAACTAACTCAATGTAGCTTAAAGGGGGGATAGAGAATCATGAATGCTCTGATGAACACTTGTGGGAAATAATTTTGTCAACATTGCACTTTGAGTAGAAATAGAAACCTAGAATAGAATTCAGAGTTTGTGAAACTCTTAGAATGGCAGCTGGTGGGAGGGAGTAAAGAGAGGGACTGCAAAATGCCTGAATTTATAGCATGCAATAGATATATAACAAAAATAAAATAGAAAAAAAATCCAGACCTAGAAAGGACTGCATTCAGCTGCTGTTTGCAAGAGTTGACCTATGTAAGCCTTTCTAATCTTTAAATTGCCAATGCTACAGTCACCCATTTCTGGTACAGAAACTTTGCATCGACAGGAGAAAAACCACTTTCTTTAAAAGGTCTAATTTATTCTTACTCCTCAAAGTATAATAGGAGATTGGTAAACTATGCAATCCACACACAGAGAATAGCAATTTTTACTTTAGCCAAGAAGGATATGAAATTGTTTCCCAAAGCCAGAAATACTATTGCAGTGAGATATAATGTATCTAAAAGCTTGACCCCTAGTGGATATATCAAGCATAAACCCAAAGTCACATTGTTCAGGAAGTCTTGGTGGCTGCCAATGAGTCAGGAAGGAGATCTGCATTAAACAGTAGCAGTCTGACACTTTCCTTGTACCCTGAACGAAATTTCAGGAAACTATTTGGTGAGGCTGTCTGATTTTTCTGCAGTTCACCGTTAGTACTCTCTGCAGGACCAACATAAGATTTGCCTGCATTCAAAGGTTCTCCATAGGAATTGCCCAAGTAAGATTTTTACTTCATCCCCCAATCCTCTGACTCCTATTGCAGCACAATGTTCACCACTTAAAGGATCTCAGGGTTGGGGCAGATGTTAAAGTTCACTCACTCATTCATTTCTTTGCATTCTTCACGTTTTGTATGCCATCCACTGCTCTGTGCACTTTACACATATTAACTCAATTAATCATAGGTTCTGCCGGCGTTTGTTGAGCTCTTACCAACCTCATACCACATTCAGGCATATGCTCTAAAATCATCCCTTCCCTCAAGGAGCTCACAGCAAATTAGGCAAAATAGACCTATAACACAAGGTTTAAAAGCAGTGATTCATTTTGCACAAAGAACTACAGAGTTATGGAGGAAAGGTAGAGGGTAAGGGAGGTATCAGGGGCAGCTTCCTGAAGGAGATGTCACCTAAGCATTGAGCCTAAAAAGTGAGTCAAATATGGTGGAATGGAGCTGACGATGGGGAAAGAGTTAGCCAGGTGAGGTGGTATCGGGCTGAGGTGGTGGTGAGAAGGATGATTTGGGCGGAGGGAAGAACAGAGGCAATCAGCAGTATGAGGCATATGGAAGTCACGAGACCTCAGTGTTGCTAGAGTGTAAAGACAGAGAGAAAGCAAGAGATGAGGCTGAGATGTGGACAGGGCTAAGTCTGTGACCCATGTTTTCCAAGTTCATGGAAAATTTTAATCAGGACAAGATGTGGTCAGATTTATATTTTATGTAGTTTACATAGTCTAGATTGTCTTATGGCAATAGTGGAGGGATTACTGGCACTGTGCAAATAGTTAGGACATCTGTGTCATTAGCATTATAAATGCAAGCACCAAAAGTGTCCATATCACCATTGTAAAAAGCTACTGCATAGCTTTCCATAGTATACCTTGTATGTACAAACACAAATCAAATATTCCAAGGAAACCTTAACTTTTTTTTTTTTTACTTTCATTAAACTTTAACACTTCCTCCTTTGTTATTCACTTGAAGAGAGTCATGGTTGGGCCTTTTTCTGGTTAAGGACTAAAGAGACCTGGAAAGAGTCAGGCCTCCTCTTTTCTATTCTCGTCTCGGCCATTGAGTAGCTGTGAGTCACTGAAACAAGGTTCATGTTCTCAGCCATAGAATAAATGGGTTGGAATAGATGGCGCTTGAGTTTTCTTTATGCACAAAAGTCCTATGAAGCAATTTCTATCCTTTCAACATATTTTTTATCTTCAAAGGCAATTGGAGACAGATATATAATTACCTCCATACGTCTTATCTCTCCACATTTGTGGGTAGAATAAGTAGGTGAGTATGAATGATAACTAAACCTCACAGATCTGTAATATATATATTATAGATTTAAATACATGTACAGTACACACACTGAATAGTACATAATACATTTTTGAGTATGACAGTATACTAAATTAACTATCCAGAATATCTTTATGTGCTAAGATGAGTCAGGTGGAATTTTTAACTTCTTTACATTTTAAAATTCCTCCTTTATTTCCCTGAAAGATGCCCTGATTGAATCTGTATCTAACAAGAGATGAAAACTGGTTGATGGTTTTGGCCACGTGGAAAAAGTCAAACATTTTTAAAATTAAAATTCTATTAACATTTAAAATGTCAATGATAACTATCTATACCTCTGTGGTGGAAAACAAGTAATTATTGTAAATTGATAATATGTTTCAGGAGTATATACTGTTTTTATTATTACAAATTTCATACCTGGGATTAAGAGTTAGATAACATGTCACTGATACCTAGTAGTAATTCTGGGATTTGCCTAAGTCAGAAAATGATTAACCTTTGCAGTAAAGTGTAAACAAGTCCCTAACTCAGGGTGATGGTTTGTTCTTTCATTTTAAGGGCATTCATAGAGGGGTTCTAATTGTTTACCTGGAAACAAGCCATCTACAACAGTTCAGTTTCATGGTCTTTGGTCATGTTATTGGATGATTTTGCTCAGCTGATCAGATCCCCCATCCAACTACCTCAATCCTTAATATGGACAAAATAACTGACTGACATGACACTTCCTTATGACCAGTAATGTGACACCTGTCAGATATTTATGCTTTTGTTCTTCTTATAAAAAACCTCACTAATTCCAGCACTCAATGAAATGGGTGATTAAATTATTTAGGTTGTCCATCTGCTCTGTCTAAAATAAGCACATGATCTTTTGCTTAATTCCGTCGGTATCCATCCAGTCTTAAAAACAGTTTTCCTTGAACAGCTTGAATGTATTTGGGTACAAATGGACTGCAACACATACACACTCTTTCTATTGGAAAGGAGAACATCTTATATGAGGAACCAATGGCAGGAAACAACCAACTAACATGGGCCCCTCAAAGAGTGGTCATAAAATTGCAGGTAGCCAGCTGAAAGGGAAGGGGACATGCCTGTCTGGAAGAGAGAATGCCTCGTGCAGACATCAACAGCACTGCCTCTGAGAAGGGCAATTTTTATATGGTTGTTGGTTGAGATAGGATACCAATGCAAATCAATAAAACTTTGCAAAAGGCTTGGCATATCCTTAACTTGGCAGGAGGTGGTTGGGACCGTTGCATTTATATCCTTCCAACCCTTTAAACTGATATGATGCCTCACTGTCTCCAATCTCAATTCCATGCCCTTTTCCCATCATGGTGGGGAGAGGATGAGAGATGAAGGAGGTCACTTTGAGACCTACCGTGAGGAGAGCAGGCTGCAGCAGTTCCATGTTTGTGGGTTAGGACAGTAGTCCAGGGCTGAGAAGTTTCCTATAGCATGCTTGTTGACAAATTCAGTGGTCTCCTAAGTCAGGTGAATTCACCCCAGGGATAAAGATGATCCGTTGAGGTGTAGGATGAAGTGATTAGATATTATTTACACTAAGTTACATTTATATTTAATTTTGGGTTTGTGTATATTTTATAAAATATATATTTGTACAATAGTACATGTATTATAAATAAATACAAGCATACATTGGGGGAACAAGCTCAGATATCTTTATTAATAGGGTTGCATGATCAAATAAACTTAGCACTGGTGTTATTAAAGTCAAGGTATACATTTCTTTAAAGGGTCTTTCTTTTCCTCCTAAAGGACTCAGATTACAGAGTCCTGTTTTTTAACTGCTTCTCCTCATTGTTATTATTACCTCCTGCCCCCCATATCTACAAATGTATTCTGTAATCTGTAGGTGTTTTTCTAGGAGCTAGCTTTTCAAAGGAAGATTTAATTAAAAATATGGAGGAAGGTACAATTTATCTGAAGTTGTTAATCAATTTGAGTAACATTAGAAATTTGTAAGGGAGATGAAGAATAATTAGGTATTTCAAGAGTCAATGTTCTCTGGATTATTATAAGCGGTGTCATTTTATCTATATGTATTTGATTATAAAGTCAGAAATGGAATAAGAATGGTGAGTATGTATCAACTATTTGGTTAGTTCTCAGAGAAAAAAAATACCCAAAGCACATAACTAGAAAACCCTCATTAGTAGTTGCTATTATTGGCAGAAATAGCACTCAGGACAATAGGTCTCTATCTGTTTTTAAAAATGATTAAGAAAGAATAGCATTTCAGTGGAATTCAGTTCTATTGATCTGCACCATCAGCTCCAAATGGTTCTTTCTCTGTCTGCTGGGTCCAGCTAATAAACTCTCCCCAAGGTCTCTGAATTGTAGTGCAGTGAAGAGACTCCTATGGTTGATAAACATCCTAATCAATGCCTTTATGTAAAATTGGAAAGGAATGTGAAAGACAAACTAGCAAAACACCTAAAACGGTGTGATTGTAATATGATGACTATGTTACATTTTTCCTTTAATATTTTTCTTTGAAAGTGATATCATAATGATTTAATCAAATATAGGCAAAATTGAAGTCTTTGAGGTGTAAATCATCCTGTGGTCAATCAAATCTACATGTGAGTTTAACCTCAGCAGAGGGGAGACGTTCCTTACTAGGTTATTGTTTATATTCTATATAAACATTTATCTAAATTTATTATAATTCATGCTTATGCTTTTTCTGAAAGATCCAAATCACTTATTCTTTCTGTTTACTGAGATTTTTCGGGGGGAAGAAACCAAAAAGTAGTTGGTCTTAGAAATGCAGAAGTTATTCCTTTCACCTGCATTTACTGTGTGGAGGACCAGCCTATGGTCAAAGAGTTGATCTACTATCTGGTAAGACACAAGAGCACACTGAGGAGGCTCTGAAAGCTCTCTTGAGACTGTCAACTCAACATCTGGGATATCAGTAGATATCTCAAACTCAACAGATCCAAAAAGGGAACTTCTAATTTCTCCCACACCCTACCTTCAAACCTGCTTTTCCCATAGCCTTCCTTATCTCAGCTTTGACATCCATACTTCTAGCTGAGGGGACAAAATCCTGTAGTCATCTATAACTCTTTTCTCTCACCCACATATAATTAATCTGGTAACCAACCTTGTGTGCTCAACTATCAAAACATACCTAAAATCTGACCACTTCCCACCATCCCCAATGCTGCTGCCCAGCCCAAGCTACTATCATCAATCACCTGGAATCACCTCCTAATAGTTCTCCTGTTTCTCTTTTTGCCTCTGAACAGTCTCAAACAGAGAAGCAGAGGTGAATACACTAAAAATGTAAATCGGATCATATCACTCCCCTGATCAAAACCTTTGTTGACTTTCCATTTCTCTACCCCATGTTATCTTCTTGTGAGTATTCCTACATTTTATGCCGCCCTCTAACAATAATCGAATAAAAGAAAGATCAGCCAAAAAAAATGATGTCTTCTTATGTTTAGCATAAGTGTCAGATTAGTTTGGTCTATGTATGCTCCTTAATTTTTTCCTCCCCTCGTTCATGGCCACAGTCATAATTTCTGTCAGCATTTATTGCAGACCGGGAGGATTTAGAGAATGAGTCACCACAGTCATCTCGCTGTTCTGGTTGCTGTGGTGACAATTATTGCAGACCTTCACCTGCCAGCCAGCTTCCCAAAAACTATGTTAAATGCCTCTTTTCTTGGAGAGCTTCCAAAACGTACCTCTGTCCTTAGTCACTGTGTGTGACTTTTCACTGGATCATAAAGAATACTTGTCTCCTTGAAGTTGGCCCTTTGCTGCCACAGGCCCCATGGGAAGGTCACTCATGACCTTGGATGAAGCCTTGCTCCCTTGCTTATTTCTGTGCTTTTTGGGCACAAAGACAAAGAGTATATTTATTCCTATTCCTTTTATACAGGAAGCTATGGGTGGAAAAGTGATGGCCTTGGAGTCATCATCATCATGAAATAAACAGTGTGAAGTCTAAACCTGAGCTCCCACAGGAATATAAGTGAATGGTGTGGCAGTGATGATGAGGGGTGGAATGGGAAGGGAGAATGGAGGAGCATTGTGTATGTGTATGTGATGTTGGATATTGGAAGAAGTGCATTTACTAGCTCAGAGCCTGAGGAGGTGTCACTTTTCTGTGGACAACAAAGGACCCAAACATATTAGTAAGCAAACTTGACCTGACATGCTGTGGTGGATTTTTCAGGATGTGTAGAGGTGTTTCTGCTATTAGAAACAGACTGTAACTTTGAAATCAGTGAAAAAGGAAAAAGTTATGGCTAACCACTTTAGAAAGAAAGTTTTAAGAAGGTGAGCCTACTCATCATAAGTGCTAGATGTAGAGCCTAAAACATGGTGCCCTTTCAGACAGAAGAGAGAGTGACTGAAATGCTTAACTTCATCAGTTGGCCCAACAACAGAAAGAATAAAGAGACCTCAGGCTGGGTGCAGAGCCAGATGCCAGCATTTCAAGCAAGAAGCCTTTTCCTTCAGTGTTCCTGGGGGAGGTTTCCTCAGCACATAGGGCTCTATGATGATCTGCTTGAGACTCTTCCTATCCCCCCTTAGGTCTCCAAAACAGAACATGTTAGGTCCTATCTGGTGCTCTTTTGATTCCGTTGCACCTGCCTGCTGAGCAACATTTTGGGATTTTTTCTTATTTCCCATCACCATTTTTACCTGGTAGTGTGCTATCATCCCTCTTATTCTCTCCCAAAAATCAAGAGCTCAGGCTTTAAGAAGCCAGAGGAAAGTCAAGTGGCTTAGTTTTTACTGAAATAGTTGGTGACAGGTAGAAGGTGATGAGATGGAGCTGGGATTAAGAGTACTGACATATGTCCTTTAATCTTGTGAACCACAGAGATCCCTAAGCAGATTCCTCCAGAAAAAAATCTCCATGCTTCAAGATGACTGTGTGTATGCAGGACAGGTGGTGGGCTCCAGACAATTGGTCTGAGCATCTACAAGGCAGGATATGGGAAGGATGTGGATCACACACATACACACACACACACACACACACACAAGTATTTTTGCATTGTGAAATTGTCCTCTCTAAACTAAAATTTACAAAAATTTATGCATTAGGTATCTTGAAGTAGAGAAAACACAATGGTGTAATGAGCTGTTAAAAGCGTGGGCCATGGAGCTAGGCAGTCCAGTTTCACTTACTTCACCTCACCCCTCCCCAGCCTAATTCCCAGCTCTGCCACTTACTAGCTATGTGACCTTGAGAAAGTTACTTCACTTCTCAGAGCCTTGTTTACTTTATTTGTTAAGTGGAGATACATGCCTTTCAGGTTTGCAGTGAGTTACTAATTTTATCATTCACAACATTATAATAATTGCATCAAATGGTAGATGTGCAATATGCAGCCACTGATAGCATTCTTATGGAGGTTCAAGGATGGTCTAGGTCCATCCTTTGTACTATGGTGCACATAAGAATCATTCAGGTTTGGAAATCCAGATACTTAGGCTATACCCCAACTCTATTAAATAGGAATATCTGGAAGATTGCAACATGCAACCAAGGTTGAGAACCAATGATCTAGATCACTTATCCCAATTCAAACTTCTACTGTCAGCTAAGAAAATATCTACTCAAATCATTAAAAATCCCATAGGCATACCATGCATATGTATATAGAAGGCGGCAGTGCAATTTTAAACTATTCAAATCTATTTCCAATTACTTCTCTTATAAGTAAAATGAAATGAAAATCACACTCATTGCATTGAGTTAGGATATATTTACTTTATCTGCCAAGCAATTTTTAAATTTTAAAAATGAAGAAGTTTCAGATGAAAATATTTAGCAAAAGACTGGTGAAAATTTTGCTATCAATTGGTGTCAGAATATGGAAAGTATTGGAACTTTCCAAACTCCTAACTCTGGTCATCAGAGGCCTGCATACCTTTCCTTTTCCCTCTTCTTCCAGTTTAATTAATGTACCATCTTCCTACCTGAACTTTCCTGGTCTACTTCCAACAAGGATGGGCATATCTCATTCAAAGTCACTTCAGGGTCACATCACATTGAGCAATGAAGGTTCAAATCAGGAGAACTGAGTACGAACCCTGGAAAGAATACAATCTTCTCATATCCTATGCAGTCCAGTGGCAATGCTTGCTTGCAAAGTTATCTACAGTTTTGGAAGCACTTCTACGAATATGGTCAATTTAATGGCGCTAGGATTTGGGTTGAATGCAGCCATCCTGAGAAGGTTGGTATCTTCTTCATGCCAGATTCCCCACAAACTTCACAGAACTAGTCAGAGTACCCTCACAGAGAAGGTTCAGCCACTCTGGGTGTGAGAGTAATTGGCTATGGCTGTCTACATGGAAAGAGTTGAAGAACATCTAATAGACTTTATCCATTGGTTTGTGAAGTGGTTGGTGTTCCCACCCTAAGGATTTCTTTGAGCTGGTGAGCAAAGTCCCCAGCAAATAGGCAAACGTGCTATCTAGGTGGAGTTAATATTCTAAGCCATTATCAATCAACAACTCTTAAGTGCAAATTAGTTTTATTGATTTCATTAATCAGTCATTTATAAGTTTGCAAGAATAAATAGAAAACTATGAGGGTATGATGGAGAATAAAAGATGTGATGGATTGCTCTGCTATTTTTTCCCAGAAAATACCACGCCTGGCATTCATGTATGCATTGCATGAGCTTGGGAGACAAGCTTCATTGTCTGTGATGCACTGGACCTAAGAGAGAAGATTTATGAAGCAGAGATGAAGGGTAAGTTTAGGATGGCAATTCATATGACATTGAGAGTCAGGGTAAAAGTGGATGAACAAGTTATTTGAATGGGAATTACCAGCTTGGTATTTTCCAGCTGCTCAAAGGGTGGCTCCCCTATTACACAAAGTTGAGATGCCAGGTATAGGCAACTGGGACTGGCAGTAAAGGGTTCTGGAGTGTATGACTTAAGGTCATGAACTTCATATATTCTCTGCTTATTCATTCATGCTACAAATTATTTTTAAACAAGGGATGAATACTTTGCTCTTGTAATAAAACATGTATTTTCTGATTTCATAGAACTCATAGTTTAGCAAACTGTTTTCTTTGAGTTCCAGAAATAAGGATCAATTATTTTTAGAGCCACTTGAATATAATCTTCTAGCCAGCCTTGGAGATATAACAGTTCATTTTGAAGAGGAGAGACACAAGGCAAGGGGTCATATGTGGGAGAAGGGTGAAAGTTGGGACAATGGTATCTGAGGAATTCAATGAAGGCCCTGAGGGCTGGTTTGGTGCAGAAAGGAATATGGTGACCCAGATGCTTTTTGAAAGGAAAAGAGTTGCCAAGATAATGGATATATATTGGGATAGCCCTAGGCAAGCCAGAAAGACAGATTAAATTAGTATTTTAAAATAGCAGCAGCAAAGGAAATACTTTTTGATGAAAAATTGTGCTTCATGATGGGAGGGTAAGCTCTTAGACATTAATAGTGAGCTGTTAGATAAACTAATATTCCCCATCAACTGTTGTCTTTTAACCTTCACATGTTACTAACTGGTCATGTCTTCTACATGTCAGCGTTTCACATTTGCTGAGTGATTTCACACTGCATAGCAAGGCAGGCCTAGTATGCAACCTGCACTGAGAGAGGCACTGGAGCACGTGGTCGAGCAGGACTGATCCAAAACACCTGTCCTTGCAAAGGTTCATAGCAACCCTCTGCCCCTTTGCTAGTTGGACTTTATATTTCACAGGTGTAAAATATATATTTTAAATATTCCTTCTCCACTTACATATGAGAAAATGGGAGGTGTCAACCTTGTGGGGTAGCTGATGGCTGGGGGGTAAGTGTGGCCGAACTGAGTCAGTCACACAGACACATAGCACACAGCACACGACTCACCCGAAACTGAGCGGAGGGCGTCTGCTTTATTGAGGAAGTGCACAAGCTTATATAGGCTGGGAGCATGCAGGGACATGTGTTGGGCTGGGATTGGTCGCTGCTGTTGCTAGGGTGGAGGGCAGATTGCTGGGATTGGTCACCGTTGTTGCTAGGGCGGAGGGCAGATTTCGGGTCAGCCATTTTGTGTTGCCTTGCATCAGTCACGGCAGCCATGTTGGCGATATTTTATGGCTTCTCCAACAAAACCTCATACCCAAGTCTTCTCACTGGAAGTTCAATTTATTTCTATTACATAATAAATAAAAATAAAATGACTGTGAATCTATAGTTAATTGTGATAGATTAAATACTCCCTTCTTCAGCCATACTAAAATTACAGTAAAGGATTTTATAAATTTATAAGGAAGAACAGAGGACAAAAGAGATAAGAAATGGTAACAAAATTCTGGAAAACAGAAAACGGAAGGACCAGTGCAAATGACCAAGTAGAACTAAAAAAGCAGGTACTTAAGCATGTAAAGGAGAATCCAAGAAAAAAATCAAGCCAATTTAAGCTACAAATCCACAGGAGTGTTTAGAATTTCAGGTTTTTGGGGCAGTGAGGGGTGGGGGAAGGTGTGTGAGTATGTAATGCTAATAAAAAGGAAGAATGATTGTAAGTTTGTATAAGAGGCTTAGGCTTATCCTCTACTCACCCTCTATAGGCAGGTAGCTGCCCTTCTCCTACTCTGGAAAATGACAGGCGTTTCCTCTCTACAGAGTTTAAACTAGAGTAATTCTGGATTTGTGGACACCAGTCCCACTTGAGGGCAGGGAATGAGGCATTATACCAAATCATAAAAGAATTAGATAAAAGTCTACAGAGTGAATCATAAACTGCCCCCCCCAACCCATAAACTTCTCCAACCTGACATCCAGAATTCTGACAGTTAAATTTGCACCCACTTTCAACCCAAGTTTCCAAACCAGTTTTTACTGACCCCAATTTAATTATAAATTGGCAGGTATATATCATCATTTCAAGAAAGAGAAGAAAAACTACATATGAGAAAAGGTAAAAGGAAAGGAGGCATAAGCAAGGAAAGAAGGGAGGGAGGGAGAAAGGAAGGAAGGAACGAAGGAAGGAAGAAAGGAAAGAAGGAAGAGTGGCAGAAGATTACAACTTTGAGGACCCAAAATTAATTGATTTAACTAAGATTTTATAGTTCTAAACCAAACAAAGGGATGCTATTAAAAAGGACATTCAAAGAGCAATGCTGGGAAATTAAACAGCAGAAATTTTAAAGTCAATACATTGGTTGGAAGATAAAGTTACGGGGAATATGTGAGAAAAATCAAAAGAACAATGAAGTAGAAAATAGAACGAAAGAGGAAAAATTGAGAATCATTCAGAAGATCTAGGAGCTAAAGACAGGGAAAGAGGGGGCCATGGGGTGCAAGATGGAAGGGTGAAGAAGATTATCAAGAAGTAATACAAGAAAGTGTTTAAGGACTGAAGGATATAAGTCTGAAAGGTCTACTAATGGCCTTTATGATGAATGAAAAAACATTCACACCAAAGAACATCATTACAAAATTTCAAAACATTAACTATAAAGACATCCTTAACCCTTCTTCTTCTTTTTTAACAGCTTTATTCACACACCATAAAATCCCTCCTAAGTGTACAGTCAATGGCTGTTGGTATAATCACATAGCTATGCATTCATCACTACAGTCAATATGAGAACATTCTCATTTATT
>PVIY010048491.1:0-17261 GCA_004026745.1 Myrmecophaga tridactyla
AATTTAATTCCTATGAGCCTCAATAAGAAAGTGTTCTTCTGTTTCTCTACTCCCTGAAATATTTAGTTCTCTGGAGCTAAGAAAGAAAAACACAATGCCAACTTGAGACACTATAACCCTTGGGAGAAAGCCCTGGAACATTATGTTCATCTCTTATCCCAGCGGACTCCTGTGAAGTTACCTCTTATTTGCAATACTCTTTTGATCTACTACTTCAAGGTTTCCCATAACTTTTCCCTATTGCTTCTTCTGCAGAGAAATTGTAGGTGAACTAAAATATCTTCTGTCTCTTCTCTGTCTCCTTTCTTGTTGGACCTCATTTATGGGGCTGCCATCTTTCAAAATGTTTCCTCTTACTTCACTACATCTCCTTTCTCCCCCATAGTTAGCAGTATCTGTTCAACTCAGACAACTTTTTGTTTTCAGTCATTCAACAAATATTTATTCAGTGATACTGAACAATGGTCTGAGAACGAAGAAACGAGTAGTATACGGTGCCTTCTGTCAAACAGTAAAGGGTCTAAACAAGACAAGAGACATGGAAATAAGTAATACAGCACCCTGAGGTGGTCCTGCAGTCCTGGTGATGTGTAATTCCATGAGTGAGAGTCAGCTTCTCCATTTCCTCTAAAAAAAACTCCTGGTATTTCGACAGGGAGTAGATCTCTTTGAGTATTTCAAATTTTAAATATTTCCCAGAAACCTTTACCTTTGACATATTAATTAAAAGTGTACAAATACACTATAGATATACAGGTTAATCTTGTGGCACATTACCATCAGAGTAAATTACTGTTTAGGTTTTGACGTTTACAACAAGGTAAACTGAAACGTCTGTGGTAAAAATACTAAATAATTATTTTATAATGTGCCTATGGATAATGCCCTCAAGATGGTACCAGTTATAGGGTGGGCCACGGTGGCTCAGCAGGCAAGAATGCTTGCCTGCCATGTCAGAGGACCCGGGTTCAATTCCTGGTGCCTGTCCATATGAAACAAAGAAAAATAAAAAAAATAAAAAAGATGGTACTAGTTATATAAAATTTTTTATCAAGTCCTAATATAAATAAAAATATCTATCTCCAATTTACAATATTATTTTTAAAAGAACATACAATACTAATGTCCATAAAGTGGTCATTTAAAGTAGAACAGTCCCAAATTTAAAATGTTTTTTAAATACAATTTGGGAATTAAACTGAGAAAAAATATAGTTTCCCAGTGAAATCACTGCCTTAGCAACTGAATACATTTGAGAGCAATTGCAAAGGTCAGAGAAGAGTCAGTGATCAGTAACAAGAGTTTGCTTTGGGGACCAGCTCATACACCTCAGCTTTGTGTCTGGTGGGAACACGGAACCAGAGTTTTCAAAGAGTGATGACCCAATATTCACCCCGATTTTGAGAGATTTCTTGATGATATGATGATCATAGGACTTTTACTTGGTTAATTTGGAAGTTTCCAAGGCTGTAATTGATAGGATTTGTTTGGTCAAGCCCACACTAGAGACCCTTTTCTCCATTAATATGTGATTGCATAGTTTTAATATTCACTATACTAAAGATAATTATTTCTAAGGAAGCTATCTTGCCCAAGGTTGGAATTACTATTTCATTTGGAATTTCAAGGTAGAAAAACAAATGACAGATTACAATCTTTCTGCCATTGCCAAAGTCATAGAAGAAAGCTTTAGCCAAATAAAAATTGTAATTGACAACACCAGAGAGGTCTGTCTCATTCCTACAAAAGAAACAGAACAAATCCCCTCTGAGGCCATCACTGCCTAATAATGAAATATTAAATAATTCAGGCAAATATATGACAAATGAAAACTAAAACACTCTAAACATTTCCTGGATGCATTTAAAGAAAAACTTATTGTCATATTTACTATGTATTGATCTGTAGGTCAAATACTTAGTACTTTAGCAAATAGCTTATTCAACCCTTTGTAACTTCCTACCCATCTATCCAGCACTGCTGGCAATGATTTTAAGAAAATGCATTGCATTTGTTGGAAGGAAAGAAGATAGGAGATGAATTTTATCTTTCAGTTACCCATTACAGCATAGTTTTCCAATACTCAGTAGAAATAGATATCTGTAGACATTTCCCAGGGTCAGGTGATTTGCACCCACTGAAAGGACAATGCTGTGGGCTTCCCACCCAGAGCGCCTACTGGTGACCTCCATATTGGCCACTCAGCCTGTCCTTCCATGCACTGGGTGAACAGCCTGTGCGTGTCTCACAATGCTTACATTTTTCACTGTAAGAGGGTGTCAGTCCTGAAAACTACCCCTGACGAGTTTTTGTGTTCCAGTATTTTGCATTATCCGTTTTGAAAGCAAATTCTTCCCCAGTGGTTCCCATTGAAATAGGGAATAATTGATTACTCCAAGTATATGGGTGCACACACTTTCTACTGGCTACTAAGGACACAGTCTTATGGTTTACATTTGAATTAACAGAATGTTCCTGCTGATCCTACTTCCTAGAATGTTCTCCCTCTTCTGCATGAGGAGGTGTTCCTTTGCTTGAAGTATCAGCTCTCTCACCCCTTCTATAAATGCTCCATCATTGTTCCCTATGTATCCCATTAGATGTTGTGATGAATGAATTTTTTTGAAACTTCCAGATAGGAATGATCTTTGAGGGTGTACAAAGCACAACCCCTTGCATCTTAATCTTGGAGCTTGCAATTGGCTTGGTTTACTTATGAGCTCTAGAAGTGTTCTTCAGGATGTTTTCCTATTTCTACATAAAGGATCATGTCGTCTTTACATGCAAACAGTTTTCCATCTTCCCTTCCAATTTAGATGAATATTATTTCATTTTACTGCCTTATTGTTTTTGGCCAGGACTTAAAGTACAATACAGTACAAGGGGAAGGCCTTGACCCTTTCATCATTAAGTACAATATTAGTGGTGTTTTTATATAGATGCCCTCATATATTTCCAGTTACCTTCTATTATTTTTCTGAGCTACTATACAATTGAAAAGGCATTGGCTTTGTTGAATGCCTTTGTTGTATCAGTTGAGATTACTATGTGATGTTCACATTTATTCTGCGAATTCAAATATTACATTGATTGATTTTCTTATGGTGAACATTTTCTCATTTGTGAGATAATTACCACTTGGTCACAGTGGATCCTTCCTTTTACTGTTCTCTTTGATTCAAATTGCTAGTATTTTTAATGCAATTTCTTTGAGTTCTAATCACATAGAATATAATCATTCAAAGTATGAATCAGTGACTCAAAAGTATATCATATAGTTGTGTGTTCATTACCACAAGCAATTTTAGAACATTTTCACTACTCCAAAAAGACAAAAAATAAAAAAGAACACACAAAATGTCTCAAACCCTTACCGACCCTATTATATTTATTTTGGCTCTTATTTTCTTACTCATCTTTCCCTACGCTGGCCAAAGGCAATGCCAATCACATGGTTTTCACAATCACATGGTTACACCATAAAAGCTGTACAGTTATACAGTTATCATCAAGAATCAATGCTACTGGATTGTATTTCAACAGTTTTAGATATTTCTTTCAAATATTTTCTAATATACTAGAAACTAAATGGGAATATCAATATACAGAATAAAATAACCTCCAGACTGACCTCTCAACTGTATTTGAAATCTCTTAGCCACGGAAACGTTAATATTTTTTATTTTCATTTTTTCCATCCTTTGGTCAAGAGCCAGGGATAGTTCTTCCTTGAGTCATTTTCTATGTTTCGAGGGAGATTTATATCCCTGGGAGTTATGTCCCATGTAGGGTGGAGAGCAGAGAATTTATTTGCAGAGTTATGTTAGAGAGAGAGGCTACATGTGACCAACAGAAGAGGTTCTCTGAGGGTGAGTCTTAGGCATATATATGTATATATATATATATATATATATATATATATATATATATATATATATATATACATATGAGTAAAATTTTATATATATATATAGTGATATATATGTAGTTTGATTAGTTTATTCTGGAGGATGTTTTCTCTCATTTACCTAAGGTTTTCCTGTTGGTTGGCTTTGTTTTTTTGAGGAGAGTCTCCTAAGATATGACTGACGCCCATCAGATTTTCCCAGACCATATAGGACTACATCTCAGCAGGAGGGTGTAGTCAGTATCAAGTTTCCTGAGGATGAAACCTATTAGTTGCCAGTGAAGCCTGTTGATTCTGTGCTTTTTCTATCCTGCCCAGCCTGTAGTGCTTGTCAGCACACAGCTCCCCACCGGTGTAATGTAAATTGTTCAGTACATTTAATTTCCAGCAATCCCTGTCCCTGCCAGAGATGTGGTTGAGACAGCCACTGAGATAGAAGGTTGTGCTTAAGCTGTTTCCATTTTCCAGCACTTGGCTCTGAATTCTCTGAATAAGAGCTATCACTTTTGGCATCATCCCCTCCATTTTCTGGGGAAAGATAGGCCCTTTAGGGACTTCTCCTTCACCTCAGTAGTTATTTTGTCACTCAGACATACCTTAGCTATGCCCTTGTCTGGGTTAGTGCTGACAATTGAAAATGCCTGAGGCTTTCTTTAATGATCTGTTAAAAAAAGTTTTAAAAATTCATTTTCAGAGCTGGTGTCCAGTCCCCATTGGAGGTTCTCCAATGAAGAGCCAGATTAGTACTCAGCACCTTATGCCCCTTTTGCTTGGGCACAGCTCTTTTCCAGCATTCTGAGCTCAGCTGACTCCAAAATAGTCTGTTGTATTTTTCCTTTTCCATCATCTCCACCTTTTCTCTCATATTGGATAGACCTCAG
The DNA here is from genome assembly GCA_004026745.1 of Myrmecophaga tridactyla. Taxonomy (NCBI): domain Eukaryota; kingdom Metazoa; phylum Chordata; class Mammalia; order Pilosa; family Myrmecophagidae; genus Myrmecophaga; species Myrmecophaga tridactyla. The sequence continues at coordinate 4,789 of PVIY010048491.1, forward strand.
GATTAGTTTCCTGCTTACTCCAAATTTATCTGTGCTCAAAGCTTGCATTTGGTAAGCCACTTTTGTTAATTGAAACCACAATTGGAGTTTGGTTGAGCTATTTTCCCTTCCTCCTAGTAGAAACTACTTTTCCCCACAAGACGTGTCTTCATAATAACTTGTCATGCTAGTGGGGAGGGGCGCCAGCAACCACAGTTTGTGAAACTTACTTACTGTTCTGCAATGTGATCTTGGCCCTTTCTTCCTTCAAGACTGATGTGCAATGTATGTCCAGTCATGGATGTCCCTCAACAGTTGTTACAGACAGTTTCTGGCTGTTTACTAGCTGCCCTAGTGGACAAACTGAGTTCACCACCTCCTTATGCCACCATCTTGCCCCTCATAATGACTAGTATTTTATTGAGGATATTTACCTTTATATCCATCAGGGAAATTAATCCATAGTTTCCTTTCTTATTATATCATATGTTTATTTTATTCACCATATTGTTAAACTCATAGAATGAATTACGAAGAGTTCCCTCCACTTCAATTTCAATGTATTTCATAAGTATTGGAGGTAATTATTCTTTGAGTTTGCTAGAATACACTGTTGAAGCTATCTGGTCCTGAGCATCTCTTGTTGGAAAGATTTTATTACAGATTGAATAGCTTAACTTATTATAAGTCCATTGGGATCTCCTTTTCATTATTGCATCAATATCATTAAGTTGTATCAATTTAGAAATTTGTTCATTTACTCTATATTATCCAGTCTATTAGCAAACAATTGTTCATAGTATTCATTTACAGTTCTGTTAATTTCTAAAATATCTATTAATATCCGCATTTCATTTCAGATTTTAGCAATTTACTTCCTTTCTCTCTTTTTGTTTAATGAGCTAATTTTTTAACGATTTTATTTATGTTTTCCAAGAAACAACTTTTAATTTTATTCTCTCTCCACTGTTTTTCTCATTTATTTCATTTATCTCCAACATACTGATCTCTATCATTTCCTTCCTTCTACTAGCTTTAGATTTGGTTGTCGATGTGTTTCTAGATTCTCTTAGGTGTGAATTTAGGTTATTGATTTGTGGTCCTTCTTCCTGTTTGATATAGATATATTTAGATATCAATTTTCCTCTGAGCACTGATTTTGCTGCATCCCATAAGGGGCATTTTCCTTCTTCATCTCCAAATGTCTCTGGCTGCATGGGCTCTCAATTCACTCTAACCTTTTCCAAAAAGTTTCTTCTTTTAAGGGATTTCTGTAAACTAATCAAGACCACATGGTATGGGTGGAGTCACATCTCCCTCTAATCAAAGACTAATACCGACAATTGGGCATGTCACAGCACCTGGAGATAATCTAATCAAGTTTCTACCCTATAGTGATGAATAGAGATTGAAAGAAACAGTTGCCTCCATGACATGGATCAGGATTAAGACACGGCTTTTCAAGGGTACATAACACTTTCAAACCAGCACACAAAGCAATATATAAAATGAGCAAAAGATATGAATAGGCATTTTTCTAAAAAGCATATATAGGTTGCTACAAAGCACATGAAAAGATGCTCAGCTTCACTAGTTGTTAGGGAAATGCAAATCAGAATCATTATGAGGTATCAGCTCACCCCTACTTGGATTCCCACTATTAAAGTAACAGGAGACTACAAGAATTGGAGAGAATGTGGAGAAACTGGAACGCTTATTCACTGGTGGTAGGAATTTAAAATGATACAGCCACTGTGGAGGGTCATTTGGCAGTTGCACATGAAGCTAAGTTTAGAGTTGTCTTATGACCTGGCATTCCCACAACTTGGGTGTCCTGGTTGGAGCTATTATGTTCCAAAGAAAAGGACATGTTCTCTTAATCTATTCTTGTGGGTACAGACTTATTGTGCGTGTGGCCTTTTGATTAGCTTACTTCAATTGCCATATGACCCACCCCATTCATAGTGGGTCTTAATCCATTTACTGAAGTCTTTCATGACAGGATAAAAGAGAGAAAAGGCCATAAGACCTTAGAGAAAAAGTAAACACCTGAAGGAGCTGAGAGGGGATACTTCTGGAACCAGAAGCAGAAAACAGTGAAACCCAGGAGAGAAGAACCAGAAGACACTGACCACTTCTACTTCTGCAGAGAAGGCATCATCCTGTTGACAGGTTCATTTGGACATTTCACAGATTTAGAACGGTAAATTTGTAAGCTAATAAATCCGCATTGTTAAAACCCAGTCTGTTTCTCATGTATTGCATTCTGGCATTTTTGGAAATCCAAAACAACAGATTTTGGCACCAAGAGGGTGGGGTGCTGGATTTGCAAATACCGAAAATGCTGAAATGGTTTTATAATTGGATAATGGGAAGATTCTGGAAGAATTGTGGGGACATTGATAGAAAACGCCTAGATTCCTTTGAACGGACTGTTGACAGTCCTAGAAACAAATGACAAATGTGCTATTGCCAACTGGAAAAAAGGTTACTTATGTTTTAAAGTGGCAGATAATTTGTCAAAATTGAGTCCTGGTGTTGGATAGAAGGCAGAATTTGAAAGTGATTACTGGGATATTTAGCTGAAAAACATCCAAACTAAATGTGAAAAATGCAGTATTGTTTCACCTTCCTGCTTATAATAAAATGTGAAAAAAGTAATAGGCTGAGAACTGAACTCTTGAGTACAAGTAAACTAGAAATTGGTAGTTTTGAAGATTCTGTGTTTATGAGAAATGAGGCAAACGCTGGGATCTGTCCCATAACTACTTGTTAAATCGTGCTCTGAAATTTATTGCTTTTCTCTTTCTTTGCTTTGCATATTTGTTATATTTATACAATGAAAAAGCTCAAAGAATAATACCGGAGGAAAACATAGTAATGATTAGGACTTTTATAGAATTCTGAGAGAGAATTTATGATTTGTGGGCTCTATGTTAGAATCTGTCATTTAAGATATTCTATCATGTTCCAGAAATCATGACACTTACTATGCTAGAATTTCTTTTTTATGTATTAATCATTTGTATTTTAAAGTACAGGTATTAAAAAATATACTTCAATAACATTCAGGAAAGTCATGCTGTTTTTAAGCAATGAAACTGCAGAATATAAATAAACATGATGCATTTTACAAAAAGTAAAATAATGTTATCTACTCAAAAAACATTCTTTGTGCTAACAAAACAAAACATCTCAGTGAGGAAACCTTGCATCTCAGTGAGGATTCATCTATAACTTCTTGCTTTGCAAACTCAACAAAATATATTCCAACTCGACATTTGCTTTATCCCATATATGAACATTACAAAACATGTTTAAAAACTTTGTTGAAATATATAAAAGAATGTCATGACTTCTGAGTCTTTGATGCTTAAATAACAGAAGAAACTGTAACATAGTATCCCTTGGACTGCAAGAGCAGTCTTACATCACAGCTTCCCACTGAATTTTATATTTTCAGGTTCTTCTCCACTTTTTTTCCTTCAAACCTGTATCTAAATAAGCAGTTTTAATAAAGGCAATGGAAAGACTTATATTAGCATCTTTTTGTCTGTTTCTTGAAGTCTGGACACTAGTAACTCATTCCCCTATTATCAGTCTAATTAAAAAGTTCTTTGTAACCTATGATTATATATTTAATGTAGATTTAATGCTACGACCCTCAAATGCAACAAAAGTTTTTCTATAGGTGCAGGGCTCTGAGCAATCCCCAGGTGAGCTGATCTGTACATTTGGCAGTTGCAAATGAAGCTAAGTTTAGAGTTGTCTTATGACCTGGCAATCCCACAACTTGGTTGTACTGGTTGGAGCTATTATGTTCCAAAGAAAAGGAACAACACAGTGCAACATAGCAGCTAATCTGAGAGAGGGATTGAGAAGTCTCTTTCAATCTGGAGGAATGCAAAATAAAGATAACAGACTACTTGCAATTGTTCTATTATTATTATTTAATTGCAAGTTATCTACTACCTAATTATTCTCCCTTGATTTTATGCTTTCTTACTCTTTAAAACATTTCCCCCCAAAATGGTTAAAATTGTACTTTCATTCATCTTTATGGTCCTGATAGATTATTTAGTTCCCACAAGTATCTCATGAGATGTAAAGGAGGCACTAGATTTCTGAGCCATTTAAAAAGAGAAGGCAAATACCACAAACATTTTCCATTTATTAGTTTGGGAAATTGTTTCTATTTTTTGTATAAAGAGAAAAGATGCAACAGAACAAACACTACCCTGCCTTCTCCTTGATGTTGCTAGATGTCTCAATCTGTTTTCTGAAGTTTTAAGCTTCCGTACCTCAAAGTTTGCAGCTGTTTCTTTATGGGCGATAGAACAACCTTGATGTCCAATGGGTTTACCATGACACCGAGTGGGAATCCAGCCAACCATTGCCAAAAAGCTTGGAGACCACGATGAGTGAAAACAAAAGCACATGTACTAAACGTGGACAGGTCTGAAAGTGGAGATTTAATCCGTTTCTACCAGAACAATGGTTTCAGTTTCATCCTCAAGGCAAGGATTACATCTTGCAAGAACAGCCGTTTTCTATGCATCAGCAAATGTGGTATATTCTGAAAGGGCACAATCAGCATTTGATTTTTTTTTCACATGGGCATGCACCGGGAATTGAACTCGGGCCTCCAGCATGACAGGCAAGAACAGTGCCTGCTGAGCCACCATGGCCCGCCTGGCATTTGATTTCGTTTTGTTTTTAAAGAAAAGCCTTGAGTCAGCTTGCCGTCAAAGGCTGATACTGACCCCAGCAACAGAGCATCCCACTCTGCTCCTGGGACAGGGCCTCCTTTGTCAAGAAACATCTATTTAGAGATGAAGGACAAAGATCACATTGTGCCATCTCCTTGGTCTAGCTGTTTCCTTATCTGGACCATTTCCAGCATAATACCTTGGTCCACTCTTCAGCTTCTACTCCTGTATTTGCACAGAGGTAAAGTGTGCTGAATGGAAAAACTAAGCAAAAACAGTTTACCCTTTCCTGTGAGTAATCAAATTGTATAGCTGAACATTCTGTTAAATCTCGGACCCAAATTCGTTTTGGTGACATTGGGTCTTAGAAATATTTCGGTTCATTCCTAAGCAAAGTGAAACATCTTGTTTTCCTTATTTTGACCATGCAGCCCTGTTTGGTGAGGGAAACTTTACTGGTACCCAGTTGAAAACAGAGAAAGAAGCATCAAGTGGAGTAGAAGTTCTTTAGTATTTTATAATATTTAAACAACAAAAATCAATTAGACAATGACTTCTGTGTTGACACAGAACAGATTGTTGGTGAGCCCTTCCCAGAATATATATATATATATACATACATACACTTCTGTATAGTGCCACGGACCAAAATCACTTCTGCTTGACATCCATTGGTTGAGAGACTGAGAACTGGAAACGTGTTACATGTTGGGAGTTCACAAAATTTATTTGGGTCATAACTTTAGTCAGGTACTTCGAGCTTTGAATTCCACCCATTTATACAAATGTGGAATTGGTTCCATAAGAGTACTGGTTTCTAGAATTGACTTTTGTAATAACTCAATAAGAAAAACTCTGTAAATATACTAAGCACATGTAATGTTGCAGAAAGACATCAACTATAACCTTTAATTAGCTAATATTTTACATAAAGCATCATCATTACCTCCAAAATGTGTTAAGGCATATTTATAATTGATTGGAAAAAATTCTAAATTGGTCAAGGGGTGCACTTCTTATTTTTACATATCCAAAGAGCCCAGTTTTCCATTTGGGAGAAAAGGAGAAAAACAATGCTCCAGAGAGAACAGGGGTAATATCCTTACCTCAAATCAATGCTTTCTTGGAGATTCAAGGGAATAGTGAAGTGGATTCATAGTCGTGGACATGGGGAAAATTTTAATTCAGAGAACGGGAAAGGTGCCAAAAAGTTAGATCTATGCAAGGGAGTAGAATCCACAAAATGCAAAAGTGATAAACCTGGATTCACCTGATGCAACCTGTTCTCTTGGGAACAGACAATGAGCAGAATCCATTTCCATTATCTCCTGACCTGTGTCCCAAAGGGGAATCGTGGCTCTGGGATTGAAGCCAAAAGTGAATGTGCTTATAAGGAACACAGAGAGACATGTGTTAATGAGGGACAGAGGGAATTGTGGGGATGGGTATCTAAAGGAAAGCTGTAAATAACTCCTTGGTTGCTATCCCTTCTTCTAGCAATGGGACATTATCTGTGGGTTCTAAGTCTGTCTGGAAGATGGATACCTGACTCCTTCCTGGTATCTGGTCTGCAGGCAACATTTCAGTCTCCATTACAAACAACCCAGGAAGTATTTCAGACTTTCACAGTGAGATGTTCTTCTCAGAGGTAACATCCAGGTGAGTTGGAGAGCAAGGTAGAAGCTTCAGGAATGTGTCAATGATAATGGATCCCAAGAATTTTTGTCTAAGGCCATAATAGGTACATGTGGCACAGTCCAAAACTGACACATCACTGGACTTGTTGCCTGATAAGTGAGTAAGTTAATGTATTTATGTACAATGTACTTAAATTTTATTTCTATATAATGAACAGATATTCAGAAACCTCTAGGAAAACACACAGATAAAAAAACCAATATAGTCTCTACTTCCTTAGATTTTACAATATACTGTAAAAGTCACAGTACATTGAAATGAGAAATGGAAGTGATGTACTTTTCTCAGGAATGTATCAGAAGAAGAAATTTATATCAACGTAATAGATGGTGTCAGCATGTGTATATATTTAGAGAATGTTATGGAAATCCTTTGCTTATTATATACGGGAAAGAACCAGGACTGATGTGATTATCAAAAACCAGATCAAAATATAAGATATAGAAATTAACTTGCTGAATGAAAAATAGGAATTAATGCATGTCAACTAGACTGACAATGCTTGTTTGGGTAAAAATTAGTAACATTCTTTATCTCTTTCTTTCTAGCTATATCTGTCACATGGAACCAGAAAACAACACCCGAGTTTCAGAATTCCTTCTTCTAGGGTTTTCAGAGGCACCAGAATTGAAGCCTTTCCTCTTTGGGCTCTTCCTGTCCATGTACCTGGTCACTGTCTTCGGGAACCTGCTCATCATCCTGGGCACCATCTCCGACTCCCACCTCCACACGCCCATGTACTTCTTCCTCTCCAACCTGTCCTTCGCTGACATCTGTTTTATCTCCACCACCATACCAAAGATGCTGGTGAATCTTCAGACACAGAGAAAACTTATCTCCTATGGAGACTGCCTCACGCAGATGTCTCTTTTCTTACTTTTTGCAGGGTTGGAGGAATGCCTCCTATCTGTCATGGCCTATGACTGCTTCATGGCCATCTGTCACCCCCTGCACTACACGGTCACCATGAATCCCCAACTCTGTGTCCTGCTGGTTCTGGGATCCTGGATCATGGGTGCCTTACATTCCTTGTCACAAACCTCACTGGTCTTGCATCTCTCTTTCTGTGCTCCCTTGGAAATCCGCCACTTTCTGTGAACTTAATCAGCTGATGCAACTTGCCTGTTCAGACACCTTTGTCAATGACATGATGACGTCCTCTCTAGCTGTGCTGGTGGGTGTGGTTCCACTCACTGGGATCCTTTTGTCTTACTCTAAGGTTGTTTCCTCCATACGTGCAATCTCATCAGCTCAAGGGAAGTATAACGCATTTTCCACCTGCGTTTCTCACCTCTCAGTGGTCTCCTTATTCTATTGCACAACTCTTGGGGTGTATATTAGTTCTGCCACTACACACAACACATACTCAAATGCACCAGCCTCAGTGATGTACACCGTGGTCACCCCCATGCTGAACCCATTTATCTACAGTCTGAGGAATAAGGATTTAATAAGGCCTCTGAAAATATTCCTGGGATGGAAGCCATAAGAGTATCATTTGTGCCAGAGCTGAGGAGGTGCCTGTGGCCTCAGGTTTTCATAAACAGATGATAGCAATTACGATTCTTTGATCAAAACATGGAATTAAGAAGTGTCTCTTTCTATTTATTTCAAAGTGTTTCCATGTGTTTCATCTTAAGCTACTTCATGTATTAAGCTTTCTTTCTAGCTTACATATTAACAGTTTTTCCTAATGTGCACTTTCCTATATTTCCCATGTATTTTTTAATCTTCGATGAGAAACAATTTGTAAATTACAAATAGCCCCAAAACATTTATAATCACTAGCATAAGTTTTTGTTCGTTTTACTGATAGATTGGTGGAAGTTTTACTAATCTTATCGAAAAAATACCTGTGTTATCTAAGTTTATAATGTTTACTACAAAGAATACTGCAGTTTTTCACTTTTGTGTCTATCATCTAATTGTCTATATTTAGCTCAAAAGATCTTTCTACTATTTCAGACTTTCACATACTGGTCTTTCTTACAGCAAGTTATCAGATTTTACTCTAATTATTATGACCCTTTTGCCCTCTTCAAAACATTGTCCTCACTGCTTATCATGGATGATCTGTGCATCAGGTGCTATAGACAAAATTGTTTGCCCAATATATGTAGTAAAAGAGGGTCTAGAAGGAAACCCAATTACAAATATATGATATTATATCACCATCTCAGCACAAGTGATCTTAAAATATGGTGAATAGTTCAATTATGCACTACTTTAGTAAAGAATGATTTATTATACATGATGTGGGTGACCTCATTGAATTATGGAAACTCGGTGCACATATGTGAAGGTAAACGTTCTTTGGCATGCATGACTGTGTTTTGTATTCTATGTATTCTATTGTTTTTTTTTTCCCACTTCTGCTTGATACCTTCCAGTGATGACTACAAATGTGATTTTTTTCTTTTAGTTTAAATCAATTGTCTTCCCTTTTGGTAAACATCATAAGAACAGAAAAGGTCAAGTGAATGAACAAACTTTGTATTTATTCTATCAGCCCCGTATTTCACTTATCATCAAAATTTCCTTATATCTTCATGGTCAAAATATAACTGATGCAAAAGTTTAGATTCCTACCAAGAAGATCCCTCTGGCAATTGAGGGTTCTGAATCAGGGTCACTAGTTATACCTGACAAACATATATGCCCTCCAAACTCTCCTTCCTGTCTGGACTGGAACCTTACCTGGTCACTTTTAAATATAGTTACCTGAAGTAAACTTAATAATTGGTGATCATCAAACTGTCTTCAAATGTCTGAAATAGTGTAAATGATCAGAAACTGTAGTCTTCTCTCAACACCATTATATCTGTCAGTGTTGACTGTTATGTCAAAAGAAGACATCCTATACATAAATGGCTCTAGATTCTGACTTTATGGCTTTATGGGTGTCTATGGTGTGGAGGTCTTTTCACCTATTCTGTCTCCTCAGGATTATTTATTCATTTGTTTTTTGGGAGGCGGGTCTGTTTTGATCTTCTTAGTTGAGCTCTCTCACTCTTGGTGTCTCTATTGCCTGTAGGTTGGGCTATTGTTACATAAATTGGGTCAACAGGCCTTTCCTCCACATCATCCAGCCGGTCAGTCTGGTGTTTCTCACATGGCTGAGATAGGATTCCAAGAATGAGCATTAGAAACACGCCAATGCCTCCTGAGGCACACTATCAATTCAGCCATATTTTGGGGGGCAAAGAAAAATATCACCAATCCCACCCTGATTCAAAGGAGGATAAATAGACTCCATCTAATGATGAGTGGAGTTTCATTTTCATATTCCAAAAGAGGTAGATACAAAGAAAGTTGGGAGACTGGTGCCATCTTAGCAACAGTCTACAAGATGTATAAATTTCAGTGCAAATAGATTTTATTGTGATATTTCAGGAAGTAAACTTTAAAGCATCATTTTTCCAATTCTTCTGTCAACAAATGAATGTATTGCATGGAGGAGGATTTGAGGGTTAATCTACAGGTTTAGTGAGAAGCTATTCAAATTCTTCTCTAGAACCTCAAGGCTCTCCTGGATGTAAATATTCTCTTCCAGCCCCTCAACTCAAGCTCACAATTTCTAATCAAAGAAAGCATATACTAATTCTTTCCAGATCCTTCACTGAGTGCAGGGTTATCATGTCTGGCTCACTGATAACCAGAGCTAAAGCGTTCTTGCTTCAGTGTTGTCATCTTAATGACCTTAGGTCTATATTGTCTTTGTTTAATCAATTTGCAATTTATTATAAACAGTAAGGTTTGTATTCCTGTCGGGAGATTGGGATGTTGGATCCTGCTGGGAGATTAGACATCAGAAATGCAGTTAGACAAGAGACGTAGCTATTGGAAAAGAAGAGGAGTTTTTAAGTATTAGATTCATTTCCTGGGTGGGTTTGCCATTCCAAAATGTAATGATTAAACAGAGACGGGGTCTCAACATACTCTATACTTACTTGAAGCTAAGGCTTAGAGTGACTTATTATTGCAGATAGCTTTATGTTCATTTGAACATAGGTGTCATGGCCACATTTTCCTAAATTTATACAGAAAATGTATTTCTTGCTCTTATGAGTCCCCTACGCCATGTTCTTGGTGTTTTCTATGCATATTTACTCTCCTCTCAGATCTTACAATTTTCAAAGGATTTTCTTCCATTGTAGTAGTCAACAAAGAATGAAATTCTGAAAAATTTTCAGTGATCATAAAGTAAATGGGGAAATAGTCATTTTTAGAAAACCTGCACACCTTTTATAAGTTGTATTTATGAAAAACTTCCAGACTATTTCCAGAACAGTGAATTTAGTTAGAGATGGCAGTCAGTTTCAGTAAAAGAAACCCAAACAAAAATAGTGTTGTGCAGAAATTAAGGCTTTATTAACTACACTTCTCAGATTTAGGTAAAGTTATCCAGATCTGGTACAGCAGATAAATGATCTTACTAAGAACTACACATTTATGAATTTTTCTCATCCCATGGTTTTCCTTCTCATGGTCACAGAATATGAGCTTCCCTTCGAGACATGGAATCCATATCTCAGTCAGGAAGACTGGAAGAATAATGAAGAGTGGAGTACAAATGCATTGTCAAATGGATCATTGTGAAAGATTGAATCATTATACATACATATATATGTATATATATTTTAGAAATTCCACATCATAAACTCAGTGAATTTGTGCAAACCAATAACTTCATGTACCCAGAACCCAGTGTAATAAATAGAGCATTAGCAGCCCCAGAATCTCCCTGTGTGCCTGAATCTAATCACCTCTCTCTTCCCCAAGGCCACCACTATCCACAATTCCAACAGTGTAAAATTCTTCATATCTTTTATTGTATTGATTCTGTCTGTCCATCAGGTATCTATCTATCCTAAAATTTTCAATTTTAATCATTTTAATGCACACGAATCGACATTACAAATTGTATTTACATTTGACTTTCTATAAGCAGAACCGTATCATGTATGTTCTTTTGTGTAGAATTCTTCTGGAAATCATTCTATGGTGAAGTTGGCTTTTTTAATTAAGAAAGTACATGTTTAGGTAGAAGAGCCACCTAAGACTGTGGCTTAAATATCCTTAGCCAAAATTCATTCTCATGGTATTTTGTGAACCTTCCAAAGATGCCCACATCCTAGTCCCTAAAACCTAGGAGTAAGGTAAACTACCTGACCAGTAACAACCAAGACAGCAGTGGAATTGAAGTTTTTTCAACTGATCTTAAATCAAAAGATTACCTTGAATGATCTGGGTGGGCCCGATGTAAAGTCAATGGACCTGAAATGCTGAGGAGGAGTGCAGACAAGCCTGTGTCAGAAGATGTGATGTGAGAAAGAACTGGCCTTGTAGATGGAAGTGGACATTGAGCCCAGGAATTCTCTGGAACATCTGGAACATACATGAAAACAGGTATTTCCTTAGAAACTTTGCAATGTATCGCATCTCTTTTGACAATGTGATTTTAGATCAATTTGAACCTCTGCAATTTTCACCTCAGAACTGAATGAAAAGATTTGTGTTTAGACCCCTAATTTATGGTATTTTCTTACAGCAGAGACAGAAAACTGATACATGTTGTAAACCCTAGATTGTGGATTTGGCTAAATATATATATATATAAGTCCCACTGCCCAAATCAGATTTCGACTATAACGCTTAAAAACTCACATGTAAATGGAAATTTCCCATGGTTTACACAAGGATTAATTAAACAAGAAAATTTTATAAAGAGGAATATATAACAGAGATTTGACCTTTTCTTTCTGAAATATGTAATCAGGCTGTGCTTAACGCAACTTTGTGAGATTGTAACATGTGAAATATATATATTATATATATATGTATATATATGCATCTCAAAATAATAGCAATGAATATAAATTAATGAATTATTAAATTAAAAAGTGGTTTAGAGCCAGTAAGAAAATGAAGGAGCTTGAAATAAATGGGTTTAGGACAATTAGCATTTGTTGAAGGAAAAAATAAGTCTACTTATCTATATTAACACTCATTATGACGATAACTGATATTGGAGAAAGCTGTAAAGTAGCATAAAATTTCTAGATGAAATATAGCTTACCTTTATAA
>PVIY010048492.1:0-17266 GCA_004026745.1 Myrmecophaga tridactyla
TTTAGAATATTATATCAATTTAGGTGATAAAGCAGAGGCAGGGTTTGAGATGATTGACTGTAATTTGAAAGAAGTTCTATGGTGGGTAAAATGGTATCATTTGGTATCACATGCTACAGAGAAATCTTCCAGGAAAGGAAGAGTCGATCAATACAGCAAACTTCATTGTTGTCTTATTTTAAGAAATGGCCACAGACCCCGCAGCCTTCAGCGGCCAGCACCCTGGCAGTCAGCAGGCCCTAACATAAGGCAGACTCCCCACAAGCAAAGAGTTTCCATTTTGTATAGATAATGCTCAGATATGCATGTCAGACTGCACCTGTCTTATTGGTCTCATTCAGTGTATGCACTTAGAGCTCTGTTTCCTTAAAATAAAATTATATTGTGGCTTCAATTCCCAGATTTCCAATATTCAGAAACAAAAGGGGGGGTATTTAGTGAGTTATGAGGTATCAATATAATGCAACTTTTGTAAATTAGAGAGTTTGTGGGTTTACAGAATCAACATGCATAAAATACAGGGTTCCCATACACCACCCTGTTATGAGCATCTTGCAGTGTAGTACGTTTATTACAATTCTTAAAAGCATATTTTAATAATTGTAATATTAAGTAAAGTCCATGGTTTAACTTTGGGTTCACTGCTTGTGTTGTGCAGTTCCTTGGATTTTTGAAATGATTTTTATTCTAGTAACATACATACAACCTGACACTTCCCTTGTAATCACTCTCACATATGTATTTCAGCGCTGTTGATCGTGTTCTCATCTTGCGCTGCCATCACCACCATCCACTACCAAAAGTGTTCCATCACCCCAAACAGAAACACTTTCTATTTTAACTCCTTATTCCTGACCCATTCCCTGTCCCTGGTAATGTATATTCTAGATTCTGACTCTATGAGTTTGTTTATTCTAATTATTTCGTTTCCGTGCAATTATACAATATTTGTCTCTTTGTGTCTGGCTTATTTCACTCAATGTTTTGTCTTTAAGGTTCTTCCATGTTGTCACATGTATCAGGACCTCATTCCTTTTTGTGGCTAAATAATATTCCATTGTATGCATAGACCACACTTTGTTTATCCGCTCATCAGCTGATGGGCACTTGGGTTGCTTCCATCTTTAGGCATTTGTGAATAGTGCCACTATGAATATCAGTGTGAAAATATCTGTTTGAGTCCCTGCTAACAATTCTATTGGCTATATACCTAAAAGTGGAATTATCAGGTCATATGGTAATTTTATACTTAACTTTCTGAGGAACCCCCAAACTGTCTTCCACAGTGGCTGCACCATTTTACATTCTCACCAGCAATGGGTGACTGTTCCTATTTCTCCACATCCTTTCTAACACTTGTAATTTTCTGTTTTTTTTTTTTTTCAGTAGTAGTCATTCTAGTGGGTGTAAAATGGTATCTCACTGTGATTTTGATTTGCATTTCTCTAATGGCTAAGGATGTTGAGCATCTTTTCATGTGTTTTTTTTCTTTTATATTTGTATGTCTTCTTTGGAGAAATGTCTATTCAAATCTTTCACCCATTTGTAAATTGGGCCTTTTATCTTTTTGTTGTTGAGTTGAAGGATTTCTCTATATATTCTTGATACTAAACGCTTATTGGATATGTGCTTTCCAAATATTTTCTCCCAGTGTGTAAGTTGTCATTTACTTTCCTAATAAAGTTCTTCAATACACAAGAGTTTTAAATTATGATGAGGTTTAATTTATCTATTTTTTTCTTTTGTTGCTTGTGCTTTGCATATGAAGTCTAAGAAACCACTGCCTAACACAGGGTCCTGAAGATGTGTCCCTATGTTTTCCTCTAGGAGCTTGATAGCTCTGGCTGTTATGTTTGATTCTTTGATCCATTTTGAGTGGATTTTTGTATATGGTATTAGATATACGGTATTCCTTTGCAAATACCAATTTTCTCAGCACCGTTTGTTGAAGAGACTTTTCTTTCTCAATTGAGCAGAATTTGCCACCTTGTCAAAAATCAGTCAGCCATAAATATGAGGGTTGATTTCTGAGCTCTCAATTCTAGTCCATTGATCTATATGTCTGTACTTGTACCAGTACCATGTTGTTTTGATTATTGTGACTTTGTAGTAAGTTTTAAGATTGGGAAGTGTGAATCCTCCAACTTCATTCTTCTTTTTCAAGATGGCTTAGCTATTCAGAGCCCCTTACCCTTCCATATAAATTTAATAATTAGCCTTCCATTTCTGTGAAGAAGGTTGTTTGTATTTTGATTGGGATTGCATTGAATCTATAAATTGCTTTGGATAGTATTGACATATTAAGGATATTTAGTGCTCCAATCCATGAACAGGGAATATAATTCCTTCCATTTATTTAGGTCTTCTTTGATTTTTTTTAGCAATGATATATAGTCTTCTGTTTACAAGTCCTTTATATCTTTGGTTAGGTTTATTCTTATATTTTGTTGCTATTGTAAATGAAATTTCTTTCTTGATTTCTTCTGATTGTTCATTACTAATGTATAGAAACAATGCCGATTTTTGAGTGTTGATCTTGTACCCCACCATTTCTGAATGCATTTATTAGCTTCAGAATCTTTATTGAAGAATTTTCTGTATATAAGAACATGTCATCTACAAATAGGGAAAGGTTTACTTCTTCTTTTCCAGTTTGGGTGTTTTTTATTCCTATTTCTTGCCAAATTGCTTTGGCTAGACCTTCCAGAACAGCATTGAATAACAGTGGTGATAGAGGGCATCTTCAACTTGTTCCATATCTTAGACAGAAAGTTTTCAATCTTTTACCATTAAGGATGATGGTAGCTGTGAATTTTTCCCATATGCCCTTTATCATGTTGAAGAACTTTCCCTCTATTCCTAGTTTTCAAAGTGTTTTTATCAAGAAACGATGCTGTATTTTGTCAAACGCCTTTTCTGCATCAACTGAGATAAGCATATCTCCCCCCTTCATTCTAGTAGTGTGTTATGTTGCATTAACTGATTTTCTTATGTTGAACCACACTTGTATAGCAGGGATAAATCCCACTTGGTCATGGTATATAATTCTTTCAATGTGCTGTTGGATTTAGTTTACTAGTATTTTATTGAGGATTCTTGCATCTATATTGATGAGAAATTGGTCTGTAATTTTCTTTTCTTGTGGTGGGTTTTTGATTGTTTGTTTGTTTTGCATGGGCAGGCACCGGGAATCGAAACTGGGTCTTCGGCATGGCCGTGAGAACTCTGCTGCTGGGCCACCATCGCACCACCCTCTTGTGGCATCTTTATCTGGCTTGGGTATGAAGATGATGGTTGGCCTTGTAGAGTGAGTTAGGATGTGTTTCCTCCCATTCAATTTTTTTTCTCTTTTTAGAAATTTAATTGAATGAAAATCACCCACTACTGTAGCATTATATTCCATTGAAATTATTTTAAATATTTTTATTGACAAATCTTCACACACATACAGTCCATACATGGTGTACAATATCATCACATAGTTATGCATTTATCACCATCATCATCTTTAGAACCTTTGCATCACAATGGAAAAAGAAATTAAAAGAAAAAACGAAAAGCTCATACATCCCATATCCCTAACTCCTGTCTCTCACTGACCACGAGTATTTCCATCTCCCCAATTTATCTTACCCCTTATCCTCCCTATTATTTATTTAGTTGTTATCCATATTTTTTTATTCATCTGTCCATACCCTGGATAAAAGGAACATCAGACACAAGGTTTTCACAATTACACAGTCACATTGTGAAAGCTATATTGTTACATTTTGTCTTCAAGAATCCAGGTTACTGGAACACAGCTTAACAGCTTCAGGTACTTCCTTTCAGCCCCCTCCAATACACCATAAACTAAACAGGGATATCTTTATAATGCATAAGAATAACCTCCAAGATAACCTCTCAACTCTGTTTAAAATCTCTTGGTCACTGACACTTTGTCTCATTTCTCTCTTCTCCCTTTTGGTCAAGAAGGCTTTCTCAATTCCACGATGCTGGGTCCTGGCTCATCCCTGATTCTGTCCCACATTGCCAGGGAAGCTTACACCCCTGGGAGTCATGCCCCACATAGGGAGGAGGGCAGTGAGTTCACCTACTGCCTCCTCTTCAATTTTTTGGAAGAGTTTTGGAAGTGTTAATTCTTATGGAAATGGTTGGGAAAACTCCCCTGTAAAGCCATGTGGTCCTGGGCTTTTCTTTGTTGGGATTTTTAAAATTATTATTGATGCAATCTCTTTAGTAGTTATTGCTTTGTTGAGATCTTCTACCTCTTCTTAAGTCAATGTAGGTAGTTTGTGCGTTTCTTGGAATCTATCCATTTCATCAAGGTTATCGAATTTGTTGGCATACAGTTGTTCTTAGCATCCTCTTATAGTCCTTTTTATTTCAGGGTGGTCATTAGTAATGTCCCTCTTTCCACTTCTGATTTTAGTCATCTGTGTCCTCTCTCTTTTTTCCGTCAGTCTAGCTAAAGGTTTGTTAATTTTATTGATCTTTTCAAAGAACCAACTTTTGGTTTTGTTGATGCTATTATTTTTTTAATTCTCTAATTCATTTACCTCCATTCTAATCTTTTTTCAATCCTTCTGCTTGCTATGAGTTTAGTTTGTTCTTTTCTAATTCTTCCAGTTTTGAGGTTATGTACCTGACTGAAATCTCTTTTTTAAAAAAAATCTTTTTGATGTAAGCATTTAGAGCTATAAATTTCCCTCTCAGCGCTGCCTTTGCTTCTTCCCTTAAGCTTTGGTACATTGTATTTTCATTTTCACTCACTTCAAGATACTTTCTAGTTTCCCTTGTGATTTTCTCTTTAACCCACTGGTTGTTTAACAGTATATTGTTTAATTTCCAGTTATTTGTGAATTTTCCATTTCTCCCTCTGCTATTGATTTTTAGCTTTGTTGGAGAAGATACATTGTATGATTTCAGTATTTTAAAAATTTATTGAGATTTCTTTTGTGGCTAAGATATTGTCTATCTTGGAGAATGATTCATGTATACTCAAGAAGAATTTGTATTCTATTGTTGTTGGATGAAGTATTCTATATATGTCTTTCAGTCTGCTGGTTTAGAGTATCGTTGTATTGTCCAAGTGTTCTATTTCCTTACTGATCTTCTGTTTAGGTCTGCTATCTATTATTGAAGGTGGTGTACTAAAGTCTCTTAATATTAATGTAAAACCATCAGTTTCTATCTTCAAATCTGTCAGTACTTGCTTCACATATTTTGGGCTCTTCTGTTAGGTGCATATATATATATATAAATGTTATGTCTTCCTGTTGAAAATTGACCTTTACCAGTACATAATGACCATCTGTGCCCCTCATAACTGTTTTTACTTAAAGTCTATTTTATCTGATATTAGTATAGCTACCCCATCTCCCTTTTGCTTCCTATTTGTGTGGAATATACTTTTTCCATTCTTTCAGCTTTAACTTACACATGGCTTTGAATTTAAGGTGAGTCTCTAATAGGTAGCATAAACTTGGGTCATGCTTTTTTTTACCCATTCTGCCAATCTTTGCCTTTTGTCTGGAGAGTTTAGTCCATTTATATTTAAAGGCACTACTGATAATGCAGGGCTTTCTCTTACCATTTTGCTGTTTAGTCTTTGTATGTCTTATATATTTTTGTCCCTAAATTTTTCCATTAATGCTGATTTTCATATTTATTTGATTTTTTTAATTGTACCATATTGAATCCCTTCTCTTTTCTGTCTGGATATAATTTTTGTGTATTTTCCTTCTGCTTACCATGGGGTTAAAATTTAACATCCCAAATATATAACAATCATATTAATACCATGCAGTTTTAAACAGTTATTAAAAATGTTTACAAACTATGGGTAATTTTATTTGCTGCTCCATATATTTTCTAAATTTCCCCAATGAGTATATCTTTCTTTTATAATTAGAAAAATAGTTAAGTGAAATAAAATAGGGTTGCATCAGAGAGTAAACGAGTGACATGATCAATGGTGCCTTGGAGGGAAGGAGGAAGAGAGGCAGCATTTTGCTGTCACATTTGCTAGCTCACCCCAAAGTTTTCTCAGAATCCTTCACTTTAGCTCTCTTTCCCCTTCCAAGTAGCCTGCCTTTGAAGGTTGCTGAGATTATGATCAGCCTTGAAAGTAAAGCTTCTACTTTGCCTTTTCCCTCCTCTCAAAAGAAAGTACTTTTTTACACTCTGAGCTGCCTGGGAGAAGGCCCATATTTTCCTCATTTTTGTAGCCCTGAAGCACTTACACAGTGTGTGAAATGCAGGCTGAAATATTGGAATATTATGCAGCTGTAAAAAGGGAGAGGCTGCTTTGTCTGTTTTGTTATGAAACGACCCCCAAGATACATTATGTAAGAAAAGCCTACTGCAGAAAAGTATGTATAGAATATTACCATTTGGGTAATAAAAAAGGGGAGGAGGAACAAAGTTTTAATTCCTGGAGGGAATTATAAGAAACTGGATATCTCTGGGAGGGGCACTGTATTTCTGGGAAGAATGGGGTGGGAGTGGGACTTTTTTACTGAAACACTTCTTTACCTTTTGAATTTTAAATGCTGTGAATATTTTACTGATGGAATAAAGAAATAAAATGTAAATTTAAAAATATATGTTGAATGAGTAAATAAATTAGTAAATGAATAAAATGCCTATTGTATTTACAAATATATTAGACACAGGTCTCTCTGCAATGAGAGATCTCTGCTTTGTGTGGTTTTAAATGGAAAATTCCAAATATATAAAAAGACAATATAATGAATCACGACTTACCTATAACCCGGCTGTAACTATTAATAACTCATAGCCAGTTTTACTCCTTGTATACCCCAACCCACTTTCCTCATACACCTACTGGGTTATTTTGAAGCAAATTGTAGATACTTCAGTGTGTATTCCTAAAAGCTAAGGGTTTTTTTAAAAACTTATTTACATTATCATACCTAAAATATTATATTATCTTTTAATATCATCAAAAATCAGTGTTCAAATTTCCAAGATTATTTCAGAAATATCTTTTTTAGTGTTTGATTTGTTGTTTTGTGGTTTTAAAGACCAAACTAATTTTCCCAGTACTAAGCTAGTAAGTTCATCCTAGGCCATAATGAGATCTTGAGAAAGTGAGAACTTATCTGTAAGATGATCAGAGTTGGACAAGATGCTATCAGAGTCCTGTTTCTACTTAACGGTTCTTTTAAAGGTGTTTCTGAGGAACTCCTTCCTCATATATGACCAGGAAGTGGCCGTAGATGCCAGTCATGAAATGCCAGTGAGAAGGTTGACGTCCCGATTTGGAATGTCCCAATTTAGCACCTGAACTCAGCGGCAGGAATCTGCTCTCCCTGTGAGTTATTAAACCTTAGCCTTTCCTCCTTGGTTAGACATGGTTCTGGGCACCCTTCCTTTCCCGCTGTCCCTGCCTCCCTGTCCCTCTATCCTCCCAATGCCCAGTGTCCTAGGCATTCTGAAGTGGCCGCTGGTTCATCAGCTGGAAAAGGCAAGCCCAGAAGGAAACTGGAGGACCCACCTTCCTGCAGGGGATGAGTCTTTCCTGCTACATAGTAACAGGCCAATGTGGGTCATTAACTCTGCAAGAGGAGTACTCAGCTTCTCCATTTCACAAAAGGGGAAAGGGAGGCACCGAGGGGTTCAACAAGTCTCAGGTGGTCCAGGTCGCAAGTGGGGAGCCAAGAGAAGCTTCCAGACCTCCTGCTCGCCTCACCACGTGCTCCACCCCTTCGCCCTAGGCCGTAATCTCTGCAGTTAGAGAGCAGTACATTGGAAGAAGGAAACAGTCACCTGACAGCAAACAAAATAACTACTGCTTCTTTCTCACTCAGGTCGGCTCCGGGTATTATATCCTTTATTTCAGCATTTCCCAAAATACGTTCTCTGGAAACCGCCTTGAGATGCTCCCCACTAAAAGATTTCATTGTCAGTTTAATTTAGAAACTACAACACATTGTATTCACATCTCAGAGTTCCCACAACCTACATTGACATATTAAAAGTTTTTTTAAAAAGACCAGTGATGACCCCTATTTCACCGTATTTAACCCAGCATTTCCTAAGCCCTACAGCATGGAAACTTCTACCCCTGCCTCACACCTGGTGTCCCATGGAAGCACTGCTCTGGGTAAACTTTCTGGCAGGAAGATAAACAGGGGCTGTTTCAGAAATCACATCTGAATGAAACAAAGCCTTGTTGGCTTCATCAGAAGGAAGCCTCTTCTGGCTCCGGTCAGGTGGCGTTCCCAGTGGTTTTGTGTCACAGGCTCTGCGGCCTGGTGCCCTGGGGTAGTGAGGGGCTGTGGTGCCTGGGGTGCTGTGGGGGAGCCGGAGCCCAGGTGTGTGTGTGGGGGGGATGCCCGGGCATGGGGGGCCGTGCACCTACTGTGCTGGGGGTGGCACAGGCCCCGGGGAAGGGGCGGTGCATGAACTCCCGCCTGGGCTGCCCCAGGCTGCTGGGCCCAGGAGGCTGGAGGTGAAACGTCAGCTCCTCCAGCATCGCTGGTGTCCAGCGTCTCTGTAAACACTGACCTCAGCCCAAGGACATGGACACTTCCTAACTACCTGATTTCCATGAAATGACCCAGCTGGACCCAAGGTAGCCATGGTGTCCCCAGCACCTGCGGGCATCCCTGATGGCACTCCCTGGCCAGTGGGCACCTGGCCCCTTGGCTCCAGACGAGGCCACACCCCTCAGCCGTCCCCAGCTGCGGGGCACGTGGCCAGGGCCTGATCGCCCGAGGCTGCGGAGGCCCACAGTGGAGGTGGACACGCGAGCGCTGCTGGAGGGGGCGGCGGGACACAGGGGCCACAGGTCCGCGGGAGCCCTGACTTCCTGCAGAGGTTCCGGAACGTGGCCAGCAGTCCAGGGGTTCCCGAGAGCGGGACACTCTGCCCAGGGCCTCTGCCCTGCTAGGTGGCCACACCCTGACGCTGGAAGGGCCCCTCCAGGCCCCATTAGCCCACGGATTTCCGTTCGCATCCCCCAAGTGCTGAGTCAGCACCTGCAGGGCATGGCCCTGAGAATCTGGACGTTTAATAAACGTCGTGAGTGATTCACACGATGGAGCAAGTGGGGGAAAGACTGCATCATGGGTCAGCGGGGCCTGCTGGGAATGAGGACATCTCCTCCACCACTCCAGGTGCTTTTGTTTCCTGGCCTTTAGTTCTGCGCTCGACTTGGACATCCCTGGAGGACAGCAGGCTGGTCAGAGAGCGCGCCTCTTCCTCTCCTCCAGGGCTCTCCTCCAGGGCTTCAGGCTGCTTCTCCAGGGCTTTCTCTCTGGCCAAGGGTACTTCGGAGCCTCAGGTGGACCCGGCTGGAGATTTCTCCCTCTTCTCTGGGTCAGCATTTCTTCTTGGTTCAGTAAGAAGGGATCTTAAAAGAAGTAACTTGATGGGTGGACACTGGTGCCAGCTTGGCCTCTTTAATTAAACCTCTGCTGTATGCCACACTAGGAATAATAAACACAGTACTGAGCAACAAAAGAACAATGACTATTAAAGGGAATACATGACCCTGGTCAGGATCCAATGAGAGAGGAGAGAAGGCTCAAAAGGACGTCATGGGACATACGAAAAAAATTGGAATACAGACTAAGCTTTATACCACTGTTAAATTGGTTGAACTTGATAACTGCACTTAAGGTGGTTTATGTAAATGAATATCCTTTTTCTTAGGAAATGTACATGGCAGTGTTGACATTCGAGTGTTCAGAAAATGGATTGATAAACGACAGATAGATAGAGGAATAGATAGATGGATGGATAGATTTATGACAGCATATGTGACAAAATGTTAAAACTGGTGTAGCTGGGGGGATGTTTTAGTTTGTTAATGTTGCCAGAAATGCAATATGCCAGAAATGGGTTGGCTTTTTATAAAGGGAGTTTATTAAGTTACAGGTTTACAGTTCTAAGGCCATAAAAATGTCCAAACTAAGGCATCCAAAGAAAGATACCTTGACTCAAGAAAGGCCGATCTGGGAAGGCATGTGGCTGCGTCTGCTGGTCCTTTGGCTTCTGGG
This sequence comes from Myrmecophaga tridactyla, assembly GCA_004026745.1. NCBI lineage: Eukaryota > Metazoa > Chordata > Mammalia > Pilosa > Myrmecophagidae > Myrmecophaga > Myrmecophaga tridactyla. The sequence goes on from PVIY010048492.1 coordinate 10,032, forward strand.
TTCAAAACAGCTTCCCCAGAGGCAGGCGTATACTTTCCGTATCTCCGAAGGTCCCTTCCTGTGTCTCTTTAAGCTTTTTCCAAAATGGTTTCCTCCTAAAGGGCTCCAGTAAGTGACCCCACCTTAAATGGGTGGAGACGCCCCTCCATGGAAACCACCTAATTGAAAATTCCCACCCACAACTGGGTGGGTCACATCTCCATGAAAACAATTTAATAAAAAAAGCTCCCACACAACATTGAATGAGGATTAAAGAACATGGCTTTTCTGAGGTCCACAACAATTTCAGCCCTGCACAGAGGATATGGTATGCTGCAGTTCTCTGTATGAGGTTTTCATCATTTTTGTAATTGTCCTGTAAGCTTGAAAGTATTCTGAAATAAGTCTAAAATACATTTTAAAAACTATTAAAATAAATAAAGTAAATGACTGTCTGAACATTTAAAAACTAGTTCAGGAGACAATACATCCAAGAAGTAACTGAAGAAGACATTTACAAAGTGATAAGCTGGCAAATGTAAAGAAGCATGTGAACTTGAAGGGATGCTTGAAAAAAGTAGACCAAACTCTCAGACAGCTTTTGTGCAGGATTTTGAAAGAGGCAAACGCCTGTGGACCTGAGAATTATGCAAATGAAAGAGATGGCCTGTGCAAAGAGGACAATAAACCGGATGGAAAATTCTAGACTGGGGGGTCTGTTAAGAGGGCAGCCTTCGCGTGCTACCAACTTAGCTTGGGCAGTGTTTGCTGTGTGGTGGAATGCGCTGCAAAGGAAACGGCGAAGGCGATGGCAGCTGTGGCAGGTCGGCCACGTGTGAGGGGGCAGCCAGCTCTTACGCTGAGTGGGTGGAAGGCATCGTCCAGATTCAAAGTGATTCTGTACAGTGTATCCAGGTATTAACTGAAGTGAAAGTGAACTCCTGGAGATCGCTGCGTGGTGACCCATTGGAAAGATGGTTAGAAAAGGAGCATTCATTTGGGTCAGCTGCCAGATCACGCCTCTTCGCCTGGCACAGAAGCTGGGCACGGAAGGGGAGCTTGGGCCAGGAGTCAGCTCCTATGGGGAGCCCGACACGGGGCTTTGGGGACGGCCACTGGGTGGCTTCAAGGGAAGGCGGTGCCTGCCACGAGGACCCCAGAGCTGCAGGCGGACCTCACTGGGAACAGCTGGTGGGTGAGCTGAGCTGTATTGAAGACAACAGCTCTAGGAATCAGAGCCACTGAGGCCCCCCAGATGGGACTGCGGAAGAGAGCGGGGGAGCGGGCTGTGTGCCCGATGAGCCACCCCGGCCAGCCAAACCATCTGGGGCAAGTCTGGCACGTAGCAGGCGTTTAGTAAATATCTGCTCCATTGACGTGAGCTGAAAACCCAGTCTCTATTTTGGTATTATTTTTTGTTTGTTTGTGTTGTTTTGCTGTTAGTTTGCTGGTAAAGAATTATTTCATTTTTTAAATGGTGACACTTGACTCAGCTAAATGGAACTGAAAAGGGGTCGGTCGGAATGCATCAGGAACAGGATAGCCCCCCGAATGCTGACAGCCTCTTCCCCCTCCTCAGTCTCTTCTCCCCTGGCGACTCCATCCATGCCCTCCACAGCCTCCTTCAGCATGCTCTTCCTGGGTTCAGATACCGTCTCGATGAAGCCTCCCAAGTCTCCCTTCCAAGCTCTGTACCTACAAGGTCTTCTGGACATCTTCAGGAGGACAAAGCCTACTGGACGTCTGTGCTTGTTAGTGCCTCAGATTCCTGCATTCATCCAAAACTGCACTCAACCTCTCTGCTCTCATATTTGCTGCTGCCCCTCTCCCTCCTCGATTTCACATTTCCTTAAGAGGCATTACCACCTGCAGAGCCTCTCCAGTGAACACATCCTCACTACACCTCTCCACCATCACCGGGACTCAGTCCCAGCCTGGTGAAGTGTGCCTCAGACGTGGACCCCACGTCACCTGTCTGAACGCACCCCGTCCCAGCTGGCCCAGCTGTGCCAGTAGGTTCTCCTCACCCAGCAGCCACAGGCAACTCGTCTTCATAACTCCACCCCTCTCAGAGAGCTGGCAGGCTTTAAAATGGTCCTTCTGCCCTGTGTTCAGAGGGGGCTCCACGTCTGCCTGGTTCCCCTCCAGAGCCCTGAGTCTCATTAAAGCCCAGTGAGCTCGGGTACGTGCTGTCGTGTGCCTAGCACCCACTTCTTTTCCGGCACTATTTGGGAACTTGCAGAGTCCTGACACCCGGGACACCCCAGACCTATCAGGCAGCCTCTCTGGAGGCGTCGCTCCGTATTGGTTTGGTTGAGGCTCTTCAGGGGATTTTAATGTGAGCCATGGTTCAGAACTATTGGTTTAAAGTGTCTCTTTCCATTCTCTCCACTCTGGATCCTCGCAGCTGTGCCCTTTCTCCAGCTCTCAAGAGGAGCGCTTTCAAGAACTAGTCCATTCTTCTCCGTGAAGAGCTTAACTTGGAATAATTCTATGTTTCAACTTATCTCTCACCCAATGACGCATCCATTTTCTCTGTACCTGGGATGTGCTGATGGTGAGGATTTGCTGTTTGCTTTTCAGATTTTTTGGGGGGGAGGCACCACCCCATATCCATCTACCTTACTCCTGGTTCTGAGCCCTTGATTTTCCTGTAGGTGTCTCCTCCAATCTGATTCTCAGTCCGTACCACCCTGAGAAGCTGCCTCCACACCTGACCCCACGGAGGCGTGTGGCCCGGCAGCTTCCAGTTCCCCTGGGCACAGAGATGGGTTCAGGGAGGGGCCACACCCAAGGCAGTCTGAGGGTGGAGCTGGAGCAGAGCGAGGGGGTCCCGGATGGACTCTGCCCTAGAAGATCAGAGTCTGGCAGAGGGGACTCACCTTCCGGCACCTGGAAGGAGCAGCGAGAGTGACAATCATGTGGCAGCCGGGAGTGGGGCCGCACAGCTTCCATGCTCCTGGGGCACTTGCAGGCTGGGAATCATTTGCAGTGATTTCCACTTTTGCCTCTTCTAATTGAATTCTGCTGGGGGAAATCCAGTGAGGCCCAGACTCTCCTCAGAGGATAGTTTGATTACTGACCCCTCCCCTGGCAGCTGCAGCTTTTCATTTTTATGAGAAAAAGAAATGAGAATTTTCTGCAAAAAAAATGTTTTCTGCAAAGCATTTCTTTTTTTCTGCTCCTACTCCTTACTGGGAGCTGGAGCCGGTCTTGCTTAGATCCTCCTAAGAAGCTTCTCCCACCTCTGGTCTCTAACTTTCTAGACGACCCTCCCGCTGCTGCCGGAGGATCCAAGACAGAAAGCGAGTGATGCCATCCTCCTGTTTCGAAACTTCCACTTGCTCCGTCTGGCCTTCAGCATCACATCCCAACTCTCTAACGTGCCCTGAGGTCTTGACAGTGGGGCTCCAATCTCCCTTCTTGGCCGCTTCCACCATCCAGTATTGAGCCAGCCACATGGCCGTCCACATTCCAGAATGTCCCGCCTTTTTAATGCCCCCCCCCCCACACCTGCCTTCGTACGCGCTGCTCCCTCCACTGGAAATAGCCTTCTCTCCCATACAGTTTTTTTTTTTTTTGCATGAGCAGACGCTGGAAATCCCATACAGCTTTTGAGACCCAGCTCAGAGATCCCCTTTTTGACACCTTCCCCAATCAGAGTCAGTATCTCTAAGGTCTGTGGTACTTTATTCAAACTTGAGTTACAATAAAATATAATACAACACCTCAACAACACAATGCTTGTGTATTTTGCGTATTAAGTTGAGGACAGACTGGCTCAGAATAGGTGCTCAGTTAAGGCTATATGAATGAATGGATGGTATAGAATCCTGGAGGATCGAGGACAGACAGACTTAGGAAAGCTGTGGCTGGGAAGGGGGAGGACAGGGGACAGCAGGTAGCACAGCTGCCCTCCTAAGGGCCAGCCCTGGGACAGATCAGAAACAGGAGGGGAGGCGCTGGCCGTTCCACATCGATCTGGTGATTCTTGAAGAATCTGCCCCAATCTTCTCGCCCCTCAGGCGCCCTGCAAACAGATCCTGAAGCCATGGAGGTTTCTGGACACAGGTTAGAGGGGTTTGTTCTAGCTTGCTAGCTGCCAGAATGCAACACACCAGAGACAGATTGGCTTTTAATAAAAGGGGGTTTATTTCATTAATTCTTCAGAGCTAACTTTCCACTGAGGTTCTTTCTTATGTGGGAAGGCACAGGGCAAACTCTGCTGGCCTTCTCTCCAGGCCTCTGGGTTCCAACAACTTTCCCCAGGGTGATTCCTTTCTGCATCTCCCAAGGCCTGGGCTGAGCTGCCAGTGCTGAGATGAGGTGTGCTGAGCTGCTTGGGCTGTGCTACGTTGAGTCTCTCATTTAAGCACCAGCCAATTAAACCAAATGTCATTCATTGCAGCAGGCATGCCTCCTAGCCGACTGCAGATGTAATCAGCAACAGATGAGGTTCACATGCCATTGGCTCATGTTCACAGCAATAGAACCAGGCACCTTCACCTGGCCAAGCTGACACCTGAATCTAACTGCTACAGGGTGTTACCTGGCAGAAAGTGTGTAAGCCATTTCCACGGTGGAGGCAGAGCTTCAGAATCCTCAAACCAACTCTACTAAGTTTAAAATGTGGATTATCTGAGTTCCTTTTAACGGTATTGATTCAGGTCTGTCTGACGCCAATGCTCATGCGCCCATCCTCGGTTGCTCTGTCATCCCAATAAATTAACCCCATTATCTCTACTTCCAGGCCTTGTCCATGTGTACTAATTCTTTTTACAGAATTATACTCATACCAAAGTTATAATTAGATTATTTTACAAACTTAACTTCAAATAATATGCATGCAATCCATTACCAAGCCCTGTTGCATCTACCTCCAAATACATCTCCAATCTGTAACCCACTTCCCTTCGATTAGAACTACCTGTATCTTTTTTAAAAATGTATCATGGTGACATATACACAGCACAAAATTTCCCACTGTGACTACTATATTTATACAGTTTGATGATATTAATTACATTCCCAATATCGGGTTGCCATCACCATCATCCTTTAGCAAAACTCTTTCATCTCTCCAAACAGGGACTCTGTGCCCATCAGGCCATAGCTCCCCACTGCTAACCCCCCTGCACCCAACCTCACCAGCCCTTGGAAACCTGTAATTCATTCACTGTCTCTGTATTTGCTTAGTTTAGGTGTTTCATGTAAGTGAAATCATACAATACCTGTCCTTTGGTCTCTAACTTATTTTGCTCAACGTGCGGTCACAGGGTCCATCCCCGAGGTAGCCGGTCAGCATTTCCCTCCTTCGCAGAGCCGCGTGCTGTCCCACGGAGGGATATGCCACATTCTCTTCAGTCCCCTGTGGGTGGACATGTGGGCTGCATCTACCTTTTGGCATTTGTGAATAATGACGTGATGAACACTGGTGTGAAAAAATCTGTTCGAGACCCTGCTTTCAATTATTCAGGGTACGTACCTAGAACTGGAGCTGCCAGGTCATATATTAGTCCTCAGTTTAACTTTCAGAGGACTCGCCAAACTGTTTTCCACAGCGGCTGCACCATTTTACATCCCTGCAAACAATATACGCAGATTCCTCGTTCTCCGCTTCCTTGTCAATACCCGTTACTTTCTGATTTTTAACAGAATAACCATTCTGGTGGGTGTGAAGTGGGATCTCGTCCTGGTTTTGATCTGCATTTCTCTGATGGCTAATGGTACTGAGCATCTTTTCATGTGCTTATTGGCCATATATCTCTTCTTTGGAAAAATCTCAAGTCCTTTGCCCACTTTTTAATTGTCAGCTACCCTGGGTTTCTTCTAGCGTCTCTCACCTGGTCTTCTGCTTCTATGCTGGTCCCCTTCCCATCTCATCTCCTCCCAAGATCATTCTGCTTTTGAAAGCCATCAGCCTGAGCATGGCGTTCCCCAACCCACTGCAAAGTTCTCACCTCGCTCTGGTAAATCCCAAGTCCCTCCCCAGACTGGGCTCCCGCGCTCCCCTCCTGCCCCGGGACGGCCTTGCCCAGCTCCAGCCCTCGGGCCGCCTGGCCCTCCCAGGGCCCTGCGTGGCTGAGGCTTCTTCATCCTTCTCAGAAGTCTCTTCAAAGAGGCCGCTCCTGGCGGCCCTTCCCAACCCAAACCAGGCCTGCTGATTTAGTCCCGCTGATGGGTTTATATCCTGGTGGTGATTGGATTGCTGCATTGCATCCTTTCCCACAGTTCCAGGAGGGAAGGGCCCCGTGCCCGTTCAGCTGTGGACGTGATCGATGTTTGTTGAAAGGTTAAATCTTTTTCCAGTTATTATCTAGTCTTCACCAATATAATCTAATAGTTGCATAATACTTGAGAGTGTATCGATTTAATTAGCGGCTTTAACAAGACATTTGTTTCACGCAGTTAGGAGAGCTGACCTCTTGTGGTTAGAAGAAAAAAATAGTTGAATTTCCTGGATGAGTAATTCATAAATCTGAGCGCATTAATAATAACATTGTACATGTATGTAGCGAGCCTAATTTTGTTAGCAAAACAAAAAATGTAGAGTTACAGTGTTTCAGGTTAATTTAGCGGATTGTGAGTGGCACTGCTTAAAAAAATAGAGCAGAATAGAAAAGGTCTGAATGCATTGCAGGTGGGAGAACAACTGTTTTTGTACAAATTTTGCTTCCATTTTAAACAGATTTAGCTGTAGATAGAGAGTGGAAATATGTAGTGGTTACAGTGTAAAATATATTTCCAACTATGGGTGGCAGGGGAAAAAATAGAAAACCACTGATTTCAATGACTTTAATTTGGAGTTATATACATATTCACAGCCCCTGAGTAACCCCCGACCTCTGACTGGTTCAGCGTCCTACATGCTCACCTATCTGATATCACCGACGACCCTACTGGGTTGAGGAATTGATTTATAGGAAGATCCCAGGTCTAGCTCTCTATCTGTCTCTTTTTTTCTTGCACGGGCAGGCACCAGGAACTGAACCCGGTGTCTCTGGCATGGCAGGCGGGAACCCTGCCTGCTAGCCACTGTGGCCTGCCCCTAGCTCTCTTTTTAAATAAACTTTTTATTTTGGACTAATATTAGATTTATGGATAAGTTGCAAAGATGGCACAGAGTCCCTGCCTACCTCTCCCCACTTTCCCCTCTTGTTAACATCTTCATTACCACAGCACATGTGTCAGAACTAAGAAACCAGTATGCATTTGCTGTCAAGGCCTCTCCAGTTCCTGCTGCTGGTGTTTGGGCA
>PVIY010048493.1:0-17210 GCA_004026745.1 Myrmecophaga tridactyla
AATGAATGGGTAAAATGTGGTTTATACATACAATGAATTATTCAGCCATAAAAGGAATAAAGTTCTGATATATGTGACAGCATGGATGAACTTTGAAGACATCATGTTGGGTGAAATAAGCCAGACACAAAAGGACAAATATTGTATGATATAACTGATATGAAATAATTAGAATAAAAGCAAACTCACAGATTCTGACTAGAATCTAGTAGACAGGTTCACAGCGGAAAGGGTGGGGACAGGAAACAGGAATTTCTGTTTGGGATGACTGTAAAGTTTTATTAATGGATGGTGATGAGGGTAGCATAACACTGTGAACATAACTAATAGCACTAATTATATATGTGAATGTATTAAAAGGGGAAATTTTAGGTTGTATATACATTACCAGAAAAAAAATTTAAAAAAAGCAAACACAGGACTAACAACACAGTGAACTATATTGTAAAATGACAGATGATAGTTAATAGCACAATTATAAAACTATTATTTTATGAATTGTAACAAATGTTCCACACTAGTGTTTGTGATGGTTAGGTTCTGGTGTCAACTTTGGCCATGTGATTATGCCCAGTTGTCTGGTCAGACAAGCACTGGCCTCACTTTGCTGCAAGGATATTTCATGGCTGGTTGATAAACCAGAAGGCTGGTGTATTAAATCATCAGTCAGTTGATTGCATCTGTGGCTGACTACAACTGTAATCAACTAAGGAGTGCCACCGCCCCCTATCCCTACAACAAGATAATCCAATCAACTGAAGGCTTTTAAGGAAGAAGAGAGACTTTCACTGCTTCTTCAGCCAGCAAGCTTCTCCTGTGGAATTCCTCCAGACCCTTCATCGGAGCCACCAGCTTCTCAGCCTGCCCTCCGGATTTTGGACTCTTCCATTCCCACAGTGGCATGAGACACCTTTATAAATCTCATTTTTACAGATCTTTCCTGTGGGTATTGTTTCTCTAGATAACCCAGACTAACAACCTGGTATCGGGAGAGGTTCTTGAGAAAATGAATCTTTAAAATAGGTTTCTACAGTTGGTTTTCTACACTGACTAGACTCAGAGGTACTAATGATTCTGTTTCCAACAATCAAGATAGCACTGACAGTCCATGGGATGAGGTGGCAAAAGATATTCAAAATATCAGCATTAGATTCTAACTGTACACTTATATGAGGCGAGGCTCTGAGTGAGAGTGTTTTTGACACCTTTCAGTGTTTTGTGGACTAAGAAGCATAATGATGTTGAATGTTTGTGATTAGACACATTGGATACACTGAGGAGGGAAAGGGATGAGCTGAAGGCTTCAGATTTGCACCTTAAGACCATGTAAATGATGTAAAAGTTTCCCTGTGTGCCCTGATAGAAAATCTTATCTTCTGTGGTCACAGACTTGAGATTTCTGAAAACAAGACACAAAACCTCATTGCGTGAATAGCAGATTTACAATGTAAATTAAAATTCCAGTTTGCAGGGAATCTACTGTTAAAGGCTTTAATTGGAAAAGAATGGGACCCTGAAACTTGGGAGAGAGATAAATGGCTTGAAAATGATGGAAATGGGTAGATGGGATCCCTGAAATCTGCCTAGCCTTTGCTAGACAGACCTGTACTGGGCCACCCTGAGGAGAGTTTCCGACCTTCAGCACGCTTTGATGAAACAGCTTCCTGGGACCTACCCAGGGAAGTCTGCCATTCCTTACCTAATGAGATTAACCCTTCAGTGCCTGCTAACCCTGTAACCACTTCCCCTGGGGAAGCAGCCCTCCCTCATCTGGAGCGACTAATCCTGTTTCACTAGATTAAACTGCAATGGAATGCCCTGAGGTAAGTGGCTTGAAAGACACTTCTATTTCTTTTTATAACCCACCCCCACCATGCCTCTTTTCTTCAAAACCTATAATTAAAGTTCCAAAAGGCCCAAAAGATGAGGTACAAAGTGTGACCCATGAGGAGGTATGCTATACTCCAAAAGAACTGCACGAGTTTTCCAATCTATATAGACAGAAATCAGGGGAATGTATGTAGGAATGGATAGCAAGAGTATGGGATAATGGTGGAAGGAATATAAAGTTGGATCAAGCTGAATTTATTGATATGGGCCACTAAGCAGAGATTCTGCATTCAATGTTGTAGCTTGAGGGGCTAGAATGGGTATTAACAGTTTGTTCAGATGGTTGGCTGAAACATGGATCAAAAGGTAGCCGACATTACCTGAGGTCAAAACGCCAGAATTGCCCTGGTATAATGTAGATGAAGGGATCCAGAGGCTTAGAGACTGGAACGGTAGAGTGGATTTAATGGAACACCTGCTCACATACCCCAAAGAATGTCCAAAGGACACCTTTTACCAGAACCTTGAGAAATAAATTTGTGAGACTACTCCATCATCTCTGAAAAGCTCTGTAGTCACCCTTCTCTGTAGATCAGACAGTATTATGGGAACTGCTGTCATTGAGCTGGAATCCTTAAACACAATGGGGTTGATCAGATGCCAAGTTGGCAGAAGCCAGGTGGTAATAGTTAATCCCCACAGACAAGGTGGGCGTGACCACCGTAACGGAGAGCAGACTCAGAGCAGCAGCCACAATAATGTGACTCAAAGACTTGGGGCACTGGCTAGTAGATCAGGGGGTACCTAGAAGTAAAATAGATGGGCAGACTACTAAATTCTTGTTTGAGCCATATAAGCAGAAGAATTCTAGGTCAAATGAACAGAAGTCTGACTTGAATTACAAAAACAGAGAGTAACGGCCCCTTAATCAATTCCCAGACTTGGGACAGCTTACAGACCCAGAGCCCCTTGAATTACGGGAGGGCCAGGTACCCTTGGGGAAGGACCCTTTTACACTGCCCAAAATTTGCACTGTTAACCTTCCTTCCAGCCTTTCCCAAGGAGACCTATAGCTTTTTACCCAGGTGGCTGTGCACTGTGGAAAAGGAAATGATCAGATATTTGGGGGATTATTAGACACTGGCTGGGAAGTGATACTAAATTCAGGAGATTCAAAACATCATTCTTGTCCACCAGCCAGAGTAGAGGCTTATGGAGGTCAGATGATTGGTGGAATTTTAGCTCAGGCCCATCTCAGTGAGTTCCCAGACCCATTCTGTGGTCATTTCCTCAGTTTCAGAATGCATAATTGTAATCATATACTCAGCAATGGGCAGAATCCTCCCCCCCACCGCCACATTGGTTCTCTGACTCATGGAGAAGGGGCTATTATGGTAGGAAAGGCCAAGTGGAAGCCACTGGAATTGCCCTTACCTAGCAAAATAGTGAATGAGAAGCAATACTGTATTCCTGGGGAGATTGCAGAGAATAATGCCACCCTTAGGACTTGAAGGATACAGGGGTGGTGTTTCTTACCATATCCCCATTCAGCACTCCTATTTGGCCCATGCAGAAAACAGACAGGTCCTGGAGGATGACAGTGGGTTACTGTAAGCTTAACCAGGTGGTGACTCCAACTGCAGCTGCTGTTTCAGATGCGGTATCAATGCTTGAGCAAATCAACATATTGTCTGGTATCTGGTATGCAGCTATTGATCGAGCAAGTGCTTTTTCCTCAATAGCTGTCAGTAAGGACCACCAGAAACAGTTTGTATTCAGCTGCCAAGCCCAGCAGTATACCTTCACTGTCCTGCCTCAGGGGTATATCAACTCTCCAGCCTATGTCACAATCTTGTCTGCAGGGAACTTGATCGTTTCTCCCTTCCACAAGACATCACACTGGTCCATTGTATGGATGATATCATGCTGATTGGACCTAGTGAGCAAGAAGTAGCAACTACTCTACACTTATTGATAAAGTATTTACATGTCAGGGGATGGGAGACAAACCCAACAAAAATACAGGGGACTTCCACCTCAGTGAAATTTCTAGGTGTCCAGTGGTACAGGGCATGTCGAGCTATCTCTTCTAGGGTGAAGGATAAGTTGTTGCATCTGGGCCCTCCTATGACCAAAAGAGAGGCACAATGCCTATTTGGCTTCTTTGGAATTTAGAGACAATATATCCCTCGTTTGGGTGTGCTATTCTGGCCCATTCACTGAGTGACCAGAAAAGTTGCTAGTTTTGAGTGGGGGCCAGAACAAGAGGAGGCTCTACAATATGTCCGGGATGCTGTGCAAGCTGCTCTGCCACTTGGGTCACATGATCTAGCAGATTCAATGGTGCAGGGAGTGTCAGTGGCAAAAAGGGATGCTGTCTGCAGCCTTTGCCAAAGAAGAATCATAATACAGACCCTTAGGATTTTGGTGCAAAGCCTTACCATCTGCTGCAGATAACTACTCTCCCTTTGAGAAACAGCTTTTAGGTTTCTACTGGGCCATAGTAGAGACTGAACGCTTAACCAAAGGCTACCAAGTTACCATGAGACCTGAGCTGCCGTTCATAGGCTGGGTGTTGTCTGACTCACCAAGTCAGCCATAAAGTTGGGCGTGCACAGCAGTACTCCATCATAAAATGGAAATGGTATATTAGAAATAGGGCTTGAGCAGGTCCTGAAGGCACAAGTAAGTTACATGAGGAAGAGACCCAAAGGTCCATGGCCCCCACTCCTGCCACATTACCTTCTCTTTCATAGACACAGCTGGCCTCTTGGGAAGTTCTTTAAAGTCAGCTGACTGAGGAAGAAAAACTCGGGCCTGCTTTACAGATGGTTCTGCACAATATGCAGGGACCACCCAGAAATCGGCAGCTGCAATACTACAACCCCATTCTGGGATGCCCTTAAGGAACAGTGGTGAGGGGAAATCCTTCCAGTAGGTGAAACTTCGAGCAGTGCAACTGGTTGTTTATTTTGCTTGGAAGGAGAACTGGCCAGAGGTACGTTTATATATTGACTCATGGGCTGTTGCTAATGGTTTGGGTGGTTGGTCAGGGACTTGGAAGGAGCATGATTGCAAAATTGCTGACAAAGAAATCTGGGGAAGAGGTATGTGGATAGACCTTTCAGAGTGGGCAAAAACATGAAGATATTTGAGTCCCATGTGAATGCTCACCAGAGGGTGACTTCAGCAGAGGAAGGTTTAAATAATCAAATGGGTAAGATGACCCATTCTGTGGATACAAGTCATTCTCTTTCCTCAGTCACTCCAGCCATTGCTCAATGGGCTCATGAATAAAATGGGCATGTGGTAGGGATGGAGGTTATGCATGGGCTCAGCAACATGGACTTCCACTCACCAAGGCCAACCTGTCTACAGCCATTGCTGAGTGCCCAATTTGTCAGAAGCAGAGACCCACACTGAGTCCCCAGCATGGCACCATTCCCCAAGGTGATTAGCCTGCTACCTGGTGGGAGGTTGACTGCATTGGACCACTTTCATCATGGACAGGGCAGTGATTTGTTCTAATTGAATAGACACATACTCTGGATATGGGTTTGCATTCCCTGCATGCAATGCTTCTGCAAAAACTACCATATGTGGACTTACAAAATGCCTTTTCCACCATCATGGTATTCCACACAACACTGCTTCTGATCAAAGAACCCACTTCACAGCAAATGCAGTCCGGGAATGGCCACATGCTCATGGAATTCTCTGCTCTTACCATGTTCCCCATCACCCAGAAGGAAGTTGGGTTGATAGAATGGTGGAATGACCTTTTGAAGACCCAATTATGGTGTCAACTAGGTGGTTATACCTTGCAGGGCTGGGGCAATGTAGGAGGCTGTGTATGGTCTGAATCAGTATCTACTTTATGGTGCGTTTCTCCCACAGCCAGGATTCACGGGTCCCGGAATCAAGGAGTGGAAATGGGAGTAGCACCACTGTTGACCCTAGTGATCCGTTAAGAAAATTTTTGCTTCATCTCCCTGAAACCTTTTTTTTTTTTAAATTTGCATATGGGCAGGAGGCACCAGGGATCGAACTCCAGACCTCCAGCACGGCAGGTCGGAGCTCTGCCTGCTGAGCCACGGCAGCTGCCCCTCCCTAAAATCTTAAGCTTTGGTCTACAGGTCTTAGTTCCAAAAGGAGGAGTGTTTCTACCTGGAGATACAATAATTCATTGAACTGGAAGTTAAGACAGTCATCTGGCCACTTTGGGCTTCTCATGCGACTGAATTATCAGGCACAGAAGGGGACTAATGTTCTGACTGGGTGATTGATCTTGCCTATCAAGGGGAAATAGGACTGCAACTACACAATGGAGGTAAAGAAGAGTTTTCCGGGCGGGCCACGGTGGCTCAGCAGGCAGGAATGCTTGCCTGCCATGCCAGAGGACCCGGGTTTGATTCCTGGTGCCTGCCCATGTAAAAAAAAAAAAAGAAGAGTTTTCCTGGAATACAGAAGATCCCCTAGGGGTGTCTCTTAGTACTACCATGCCCTGTGATTCAAGTCAATGGAAAACTGCCAACAACCCAATCCAGGCAGGACCACCAATGGTCTAGAATCTTCAGGATTGAAAGTCTGGGTCACCCGCCTGGCAAAGAATCATGGCCAGCTGAAGTGTTTGCTAAGGGTAAAGGGAACATGGAATGAGTAGTAGAAGAAGGTTTTGATAAATATGAACTACACATGACCAGTTACAGAAACAAGGAGTGTGATTGTATGAATACTTTCTCCCTGTTTTGAGTATATTTGCATTTGTACATAAGCAAATATCTTGTTTTCCTCTTATCACATGACATTAGTTGTATTGTTCATGTTATAGTATTTAAGTCACAGGATATGAAGTTGAAGAGTGAATTTACTTAAGGACTTGCACCCTATTCTGCAGAGATATAGTGTGTTTCTGGTTGTATGCAGAACAGTTGAGTATTGTTAGGTGAAATAAATGTCTGTTAGTGTGTTCTATTTGGAAATTAAGTGTGTTTCAAGGTGATTTGCTGCCAAGTTGACAAGGGGTGGATTGTGATGGTGAGGTTCTGGTGTCTACCTGGGCAAGTGATTATGCCCAGTTGTCTGGTCAGACAAACACTGGCCTAACCGTTGCTGCAAGGATATCTCATGTTTGGATGATAAACCAGAAGGCTGGTGTATTAAATCATCAGTCAGTTGACTGCATCTGTGGCTGACTACATCTGCAATTAACTAAGGCATGCCCCTCACAACATGATAATCCAATCAGATAAAGGTTTTTAAAGGAAGAAGAGAGACTCTTTCACTGCTTCTTTAGCCAATGAGCCCCTCCCTGGAGTTCCTCCAGACCCTTCATTAGAGCCACCAGCTTCACAGCATGCCCTGCAGATTTTGGACTCTTCCATTCCCAACAGTTGCATAAGACACCTTATAATCTCATATTTACTGATCTCTCCTGTGGGTCCTGTTTCTCTAGAGAACCCTGACTAACACAGGGGTTATGTGGGAACTCTGTAATTTAGGCAAGATTTTTCTGTAAATCTACACCTTTGCAATATTAAAAAAAAAAAAAGTGTATTTGCCCAAATTGTACATGTATGGAAAAGACAAGAAAACAAAATTTTAAATTGCTTACCTAACAATCTGGTAGAGTGAAATTAAGAAATTCCCAGATAAGAAAACATATTTAATGCAAATTACCCACAGAACAAAACCTTTTTCTTACTTGTGGGACAACGGGAACACCAAGGTAATGCCAGTTACGAATCATGTCACTCTCATTTTCTATTTTTACATTCTGAATCAACTTGTCCAAGTTTTCTTCCGTAGTTCCTTCAAGAAATAAAAATATGAGGACACAATCACATAGCTACTACTGCAATCTTTATATTTCATATAGTCACATAAATAAAGCTTTTAAAATAAAAACTAAACACTCAAATTATATCCCCTTAGTCTTCCTCCCAATTTTGTATTTTTCCTTTCATTCATCCTAACCAACTTTAGCTATTTCCTCTAAATTTTCTAAGATTCTGTTGATTAATAGTAAACTACTTTACTATCAATTGATTTTAGAGCTGGTATTTTAATACATTCATGAATATAAACAAAGTATTACCGTTAATACTGAAGATAAACAAAGTATTACCGTTAATACCGAAGATATAAAGTAGGATTGCTCTTATTTTGTCATAATTATCATGATTTTTGTTGAGAAGCACTGGAAGGAGTACTCGCATTGAATCTTTCACCTTCTGCCCTTCTGCATCAGTTCCAAGTGCCAAGTCCTTAATGCAGAATAAAATGAAGTCACTGGCTTCTAATCAAAACACATTTTTCAGTTAAAAGGTACATTATTAAATCTTGCCAGTATATTATTAAATCTTTCCAAGTTTTAGGAAACACTGACGACATTTAACTGTATCTGGGCATTACTTGTAAATTACTGAATGCACTAAATGCAAAATGTCACAAATTACTCAGAGAAAAAGTAAATCATTAATTTATACCTGTGCTATCTAACATAGTGGTCATTAGGCACATGTGGCTATTGAACACTTGAAATGTTGCTACTTCAAACTGAGATGTGCAATAAGTGTAAAATACCGTATTTTGAAGACTTCGTATGAAAAAGAATGCAAAATATCTCTCTAAAAATTTTTATATTGATTACATGTTGCAATGATAATTTTTGGATGTAGCAGGTTAAATAGAATATATTATGAAAATTAAATGCACTTGTTTCTTTTTAATGATAACTAGAAAATTTACATATGTGGGTTGTGCCACATTAAATGATGCATACCTGTGAAAGTCCTGCCAACAATGCTACTCCAAAATGATGCTTCAAAAACTTAAAATCATCCCCTTCAAGCAAAAATGTACAACCAATGATTAAAAGAGGCTGCTTAATATTATTCTGTAAAGATACGTGTTAATGTTAGAGGAGAATAATATATTAAATACTGCATAGGTGCGTCCCCCACTATGAGAGAGTCTGTGATTCTGTGAAATTCAACCATGTTGTCAAACAAAAAGGTTTTAGCGTGCAAAGTTAATTCTGGAACTCTATTATGAATATAGTCATTTCTGTCTGCACATACCTGTTCAGTTTTGCAGAGCTTTTCTATATTAGGCTTGAACTTTTTCATGCAATCTTCTGCTAAATTAAGATGGATAACTTGCTGAAAAACAGAAAGAATCAATCATTTAAAGCATTTTAGTTTATTTTTACTGTGTAATACAAAACTTTTTAGATGGGTCTTGAAAGAAAGTATGGGCTTAGCTGCAGAGGAGTTTACAGGTAAGCAAGGGAAACAGATCAAGAAGAGGGAAAAAAATGAGAATGAGTATGATCTAAAGGGGACAATTAGACAAGCAAAAATAGAATCAGAAGGGTTGAATTTGTAATGAGATCATGAGTAATGAAAAATAAGGTAAGAAAAGAATACTACAGCCCTTGAAGTCCAACAGAAAAAGTATGAATTTTATTAGTTCTTGATTAGAATGAAACATAATAAAAAACATATAAAGATTATTCTGATAGTGATATATAAGACTGGGACAGCAAAAAAAAGTAGTTTACCTGCCCACACAGAATAAATGTTTTTAATTCACTAATATATAACAATTAATTAAAAGAAAATGGTAGATTAGCAATCATTAGTCAATCCAGTGTGGAATTTTTTATGAGATTAATAAATACTAAACTCATTGTGTGTGACTGTTTTAAGACAGAAGTTTAAAAATAAGTTTTAATTGGATTTGGATAAATTTAGACGATATATATAGAAAACACTATTAAGAAGCCTAAATATTGGGATATTTTATTAGACCTAGAGTAACCTTTTAGAGGACAACTAATACCAAGTATTCCATGGTACCCACTGCTAAGCCTGACTACAGAACTGGATGGGAAAATGAATCAAAAATAATAAGGCACCTTATATAGAACATTACTTACCTTAGTAATCTGTTTACGGAAATGTGGCATCTTCTTCATAAACTGGGAAAGAGCACTAACTGATAGCTAGGAAAAAGAAAATATTTTTTAGGTAAGCCTATGATTGTATCATTCTACAGTACAGCTTTCATGTCTTGGAGTTTTAAATATTACCAAATCTGATTAATTTACTAAATACTTAACAAACTGTTTTAGAAAAACAAATTCATAAGATTTCCAGTTTTAGGCTGGTAAAGGAGCTAATATCAAAATTACTCTATTAACAATAATAAAACCGGACAACTTAATTAAAACAATAGTTTTTAGGCATGGATAATAAACAGCTCACAGCTGAGATCCTTAAACGAAGGGAAGCACAGAAGGTGATCCTTGTATTCTGGCCTTTTCCCTGGGGGAAATTTCCAAATCAAAGCAGAAAGATATAGGTCAAGTAGAAAGCAAGTCTCTCCAGGAGGAGGAAAAGGAGATCAGAGTTTGGGGCTGCTGATGTAGGATCTGTGAGTAGGGTATTTGAAAAGAAGGAGTCAGTCAAATCGTGACACCAAAAATATAGAGAGGGCTTGCCCTTGCATCACTGGTCGAATCCTGGGCTGCGTATATGCTGGGCAATACTGTGGAAGGCCAAGAAAGAACAACTGCTAGGGGTGAGAAGACACTAAATACTGGGCACGGATTTTACAGGTCTTATATTGCTACAGAAATACTGGCATTCTTACCAGACAGAATAGAGAACTGGGTGAAAATTCAGACATTTAGTCCTAAGTCTACATCTTAAGACTAAGGGCAAAAGTGAAATATTCACACTATTACAAAGTCTAACATAAAGTCTCAACAGAATCAAGGTGGTTCCTCAGCAATTTTACTGCCTGCTAGAACAAAATTCAATACCCTTTGTAGAGTGAACATAACCTAAAGCCTCTGCAATGTACAGTCCACTATGTCTATCACACAATAAAAAATTATTAGATAAAAAAACAAGTCATAAAACAGTCAATAAAAAGCAAACCCATGATAATCCAAATGTTGAGGCAGCAGAAAAGGACCTCAAAATAACATACTTATATTAAAGAAAACAGAAGAAAAGATAGACTAGGTAGATAAAAACCCCTGGACTATTTCAACAGAGATTTAGAATTTATATTGTAAAAAATCCGATGGATGTTATCCTAGAACTACATAGAATATTTGAAATTAAGAGCACAATGAATGACTCTCATACATTGGTTGTGGGAATATAAAATGGTACAGTCAGTTTGGAAAAGAGTTTAGCAGTGTTTCACAAAGTTAAACATATATTTACCAAATGACCCAGCAAACCCACTCCAGGTATTTAGGAGTGAATGAAACATCTGTTCACAGAAAAGTCTGAATGTTTATAGAGATTTGTGGATAATAGCCAAAAACTTGAAATAACACAAATGTCCTGCAACTAATGAATAGATACATAAACTATGGTACATCTAAACAATGGAATACTACTCATAAATATAAAATAATAAATCTACATGAATGAATCTCAAGTGCAGTATGCTAAATGCAAGTAACCATATTGTATCATTTCATGTATACATTATGGAAAAAGCAAAACTACAGGGGCTGAAAATAGATTAATGGTTACAAGAGGGTTAGGGAGTTGGGCAGTAGGGTAGTCTACAAAAGGGCACAAGAGACTCTTTTGGGGTGATGGAACTGTTCTTTCACCTTGATTGCTGTGGTGTTTACACGACAGTATGCAAATATCAACTCACAGAATTGCATACTAAATGGGGAAAATTTTATTTTATAGCTCAATGAAAAGAACACGTGGCCTGGGTTTAACAAGAGATTGGACACAACAAAAAAAGTATTTCTGGCCAATAGAAAATATTCAATTAAAGCAGAGAGGAGAAAAACATGGAAAATAAATAGAACAGAGAATAAGAGATGTGGAATATGCTCAAAGGATCTAAGTATGTGTAACTGGACCCAGAATGAGAGTAGAGTGAGAATGGGACATAAGGAAGATATGAAGAAATAATGGCTGGGAATTTTACAAATCCTACGAAAGTTATCAACCTAGAGATTCAAGTAGCTCAGCAAACACTATAAAGGATAAATATTAAGAAAAGCACAACATGGTGAAGCACACTGAAAAGAAAGGATAAAGACACCTTAACTTTGGGAAAATAAGATTATAGCTGACTTCTTGACAGAAACTACAGAAGCCAGAAGGTAATATACTGAAATCTTTAAACTGCTGAAAGGAAAAAACTAAACAAAGAAAACAACACCACACACAAAAATAAATCTTGCCAAACCTGAATTCTAAATTCAGCAAAAGTATCCTGGAAAAATATGTGATGTATAGATTTTCTCAGACAAATGAAAGGTAAAGAATTCATCTAGCCAAGGTAAAAAAGTTGAAGAATCACACGAAGGAATAAACAGCACAAGAATGGATAAAAATGTGGATAATATAAAGATCTACTGAGGAGTTAAAGCAAAAATAACATCCTGAATTTATAACATATATTAAAGTAAGATATATGACAACAATAACACAAAAGAGAAGGAGGGATAAATGGAATTAAACTGTTGCAAGGTTTTTATGTTATTTAGGCCACTTTAAAGGTACTAAAGTACACTATAACAAAAAAGGATATATTTTTAATGCCTAGCATAACAACCGAAGAAGGATACTAAAAGGCTGATAACTGCATGAAACTTGAAAACATCATGTTGAATGAACTAAACCAGAGACAAAACAACAAATATTGTACGACCCCAATGATATTAATTAGAATAAGCAAATTCATAGACTCAGAAACTAAAATACAGGTTACCAGGGACCAGGATAGGGGCAGGGAATGGGGAATTAATGCTTAATGGGTACAGCATTTCTGTTTGGGATGATGAAAATGTTTTAGTAATGGTGTGCTACCATCGCCAGCCATCCATTGAGAATGTCATTAACACCACTGAATTATTTTTAAATGTGGTTAAAACAGAAATTTTAGGTTTTATATATATATGTTACTAAAATAAGAATTAAAAAAAGGAAACAACCATAGGACAACGATATTGTTTCATTAATTATAACAAAGGTACTAAAGTAATGCTAAGTGTTAACAAGAGGGAAAGCTGCATATATGAGTGGGTATACAGGAACTCTGAATTTTCTGCATGATTTTTCTGTAAACCTGTAACTTCTCTGACAAAAAATTTTTAAAATCAGTATTACAGGCCCCCCTTACACATCAGGGGGAGCTGACTTTTGCTATCAATTTGTCTGGCATTTCAGATGTCTAGAAACTGTGAAATAAATGTCTTTTTAAATATAAATAAAAAAAAGAAAAAATGATAAATTAAAAAAAAGGCATTAGGGTGGGCCACGGCAGCTCAGCAGGCATCTCACCTGCCATGCTGGAGACCTGGGTTTGTTTCCTGGTGTCTGCGCATGCAAAAAAAAAAGAGAGAGAGAGAGAAAAGGCAAAAGAACAAAGAACAGACAAAACAAGGAGAAAACAAATAACAAGATGATAGACATAAATAAACCAAATCATATCAATAATCATATGAAATATTTAGATCAAACAGCCCAATTGAAAGACAAAGATTGTCAGATTGAATCAACAAACAAGACTCAACTTAATGTACTTTTTAAAAAGTATCTTTAAATATAAAGATACAGAAAGGTTGAAAGTAAAGTATAGGAAAATATATATATAAATGCTAACCATAAGAAAGCTGGCATAGTTTGGAACTATATTAATATCAAAGTAGACTTTAAGGCAAGAAATATTGTAAGTGATAACAAGGGACATTTTATGATGTTAAAAGGATAAATTTAACAAAAAGATAACAGTCCTAAGTGTACAATGACTCTATTAATGTAGCTTCATCAGTTGACATAGCTTCAAAAGTTGATAGAATTAAAAGTAAAAGCAGACTCATCCACAGGCATAATGAGAAATTGTAACATACCACTCTGAGTAACTGATAAAGCAGACAAAAAATAGATTTGAATGTGATTAATTAATTTGACTTAACATATACAAAAACTGGTTTCTTTTCAACAATATACTGGATATCAAAATAGACCATATGCTAGGTCATAATTCTTAACAAATTTCAAAGTACTGAAATCAGACCAAACATGTTTTCAATCCACTGTGTAATTAAATTGCATTGCACCGACAGAAAGATAACTAGAAAATGTCCAAAGTCTTGGATAACATATGACTCAAAGAAGAAATCACAATAAAACTTCAGAGAATATTTTGAGTTAAATGAAAAATAAGTTTCTACAAAACATCATGAGATGCATCTAAAGCAATGTCAAGTAGGAAATAACTCTAAATGTATATAATAGGAAAGAAGAAAGGTTGAAAACCAATGCTCTAAGCTTTCAACTCATTTGCTATATTTAACATAGCAAATAAAACCAAAGAAAGATGAAGGAAAGAACTAAAACAGAATAAAAATCAATTAAATATAAAATTAATATACAATAGAGAAAATCAACAAAGCCAAAAGTTGGCTCTTGGAGAACAGAAAAATACTGATAAACTTCTAGCAAAAATGATCCTTAAAAGGGGGAAAACAATAATTAAATAATAAATTAATAATATCAGGAAAAACAAAAACGACATTACTACAGATTCTATAGAAACTTGAAAATTTAGATGTAAAAGACAAATTTCTTGAAAATGCAATCTTCTAAAACTGATCAAGAGAAAATTAAAAACATGCATAGCCCTTTATCTACTAAGGAAATTATTACTAATTATAATTAAAGACTTTCCCGTAAAGAAAACTCCATGCCCAGACAGCTTCAACGATGATTTCTTTCAAACAACAGTGGAATGAATACTAAAATCTTACACAGACTCTTTCAAAGAATGAGAGGGAGAGCTTCATAACTAATATTATCAACATAATATTTTTTTGAGGTGCATGGTCCAGAATCAATATAATTTTGATATCAAAACCTGACAAGAACATTAAAAGACAGAAATATTACAGGGAAATATTTTGCAAATAATGGAAACAAGCATCCTAAACAAAATATTAGCAAACAGAATCCAGAAGCATTTAAGTGATCAAGTGAAATTTATTCCAGGATTACATGGCTGGTTTAATGTCAGAAAATCAATCCATGCAATTCATCAGATGATCAAAATGAAGGAGGGAAAAAATCTGATAATTTCAACAGATGCTGAAAAAAGCATTTGATGAAGGATTCAACACCCTTTCTTGATTGCAAAACAAAAAATGAAGACAAAAACCTGCTGGCAAACATCTTAAGAATAGAATGGAACTCCCTTAATTTGAAAAAAGATGTTTTCTAAAATTAACCTAAAACTTACATCATACAAAATGATAAAATACTGAACAGTTTTCTCCTGAAAAGGGAAATGAGACAATGATGTCTCTTAACACCAGTTCTACTCAAAATTATTCTGGAGGTATTAGCCACTAAGGTAAGAAAAGTACAGTAAGGTAAGAAAAATAGTTAAAAATATACAAAGACTGAAAAAGAAGAGGTTAAATTTTCTTTATTCACAGACGGCCATCATTATATATATAAAAATTCAATCTATAAACAAAGTATTATAACTAAACAGTTAATTTAGTTAGGCTATTGGATCCAAGGTCAATCTTCAAAAAGTATTTGCATTTTATATACTAATAACAAAATAAAATACAAAATGTAATTTAAAAAACAATACCATTTAAAATGGCATAAAAAATATCAAATACCTAGGAGTAAACCTAATGAAAGATATGCAACATCTCTACACTAAAAACTATAAAACACTGCTTGGAGAAATATTTCATGTTCATGGACCAGAAAACACAATAATTTTATCAGTTCTTCAAAAATTGGTCTATGGACTCATGTAATCCCAATCAAAATTTTAATTAAATGCTTTTGTGGTACTGGTGAGAAGAATCTAAAATTTACAAAAATAGCATGTCTTAGGCATATTTAATAAAGTATCTAAAGAACCATTGTAAAACCTATGTTTGCACAGTAAGTTTCATAAACCAATTCAAAATTAAGGCAACAAGGAAAAAAATCTACAAATTCGATATCAGAGTTTCTTAAATTCTAAATATTAAACACTAAGATACCATTTTTAGCTAATTAAGATATCCATTTTTTGGTAATTCTAAGGGTATTGCTTGTTTTCTTAAATAAAAATATTTAAAATAAATAAATAAAATAAAATTTATATAGAAATTCAAAGGTCCAAAAACAAAACCATACATTTATGGTCATTTGATTTACAACAAAAACATCAATGAAATTCAGTTGTGAAAGGAATGATCTTTTCAGTAAACGATATTTTAGAAACTGGATGTTAGCAGGAAAATAAAATGAATCTACACTCTTACCTCACACCACATACCAAAATTAATTTGAGTGAACAATAGATTTAAATGTAAAACTAAAATGATCAAGCTTCTCAAAGAAAACAGAGGAATATATTAATGATATTAGGGTAAGCAAAGACTTCTTATACAGGCCACAAAAATACTATTGAAAAATAATCAATTATATAGAACTCATGAACAGAAAACAAAAATAACTGCTAAAATCAATAGAACAGATAACTCAATTAAAAATGCGTAAAAGACCTGATTGGTATTTGTTCTAGTTTGCTAGCTGCCAGAATGCAACGCACCAGAGATGGACTGGCTTTTAATAAAAGGGGATTTATTTCGTTAGTTCTTTAGAGGAAAGGCAGCTTTCAATTGAGGTTCTTTCTTACGTGGGAAGGCACTGGGCGATCTCTGCTGGCCTTCTCTCCAGGCCTCTGGGTTCTAACAACTTTTCCCGGGGTGGTTTCTTTCTGCATCTCCAAAGGCCTGGGCTGAGCCGCGAGTGCTGAGATGAGGTATGCTGACCTGCTTGGGCTGTGCTACGTTGTGCTCTCTCATTTAAGCACCAGCCAGTTAAGCCAAACATCATTCACTGCAACAGGCACGCCTCCTAGCTGACTGCAGATGTAATCAGTTACAGATGAGGTTCACTTATCATTGGCTCATGTCCACAGCAACAGAACTAGGTGCCTTCACCTGGCCAAGTTGACAAGTGAATCTAACTACCACAGTATTTCATAAAATAGGATATGCAAATGGCCAAGAAGCATAAGAAAAGGTGCTTAACATGATTAAGGAAATGCAAATAAAAACACAATAGGGAGGACCATGGTGGCTCAGCAGGCAGAGTACTCGCTGGCCACACCAGAGATCTGGGTTTGATTCCGGGTGCCTGCCCATGCAAAAGAAAGAAAAAAAAAAACCACAATAACATACCAACTGCATTAGTTTGCTAAAGCTGCCAGAATGCAATATATCAGAAATGGAAGGGCATTTTTTAATTGTGAAAAATAACATATACACAAAAAGCAATAAATATCAAAGCACACTGCAACAACTAGTTATATAA